>SJYC01075593.1:0-29614 GCA_006408675.1 Madoqua kirkii | reverse complement strand
GCTGGTATCATCTGCATATCTGAGGATTGATATTTCTTCCATCACTTCATAGCAAAATGATGGTGAAAAATGGAAACAGTGACAGACTATTTTTTGGGTTCCAAAACCACTACAGATGATGACTGCAGCCAAGAAATAAAAAGACTCTTGCTCCTTGGAAGAAGAGCAATGACAAATCTAGACAGTGTATTAAAAAGCAGAGACATCACTTCACCACCAAAGGCTCGTATTGTCAAAGCTATGGTTTTTCCATTAGTCTTGTATGGATGTGCAAGTTGGACCATGAAGAAGGCCAAGCACTTAAGAACTGATGCTTTCAAACTGTGGTGCTGGAGAAGACTCTTGAGAGTCCCTTGGACTGCAAGGAGATCCAACCAGTCAATCCTAAAGGAAATTCATCCTGAATATTCACTGAAAGGACTGATTCTGAAGCTGAAACTCCAATACTTTAGCCACCTGATATGAAGAACCAACTCATTTGAAAAGAGCCACATGCTGGGAAGGATTGAGAATGGAAGGAGAAGAGGGCAACAAAGGATTAGATGAGTGGATGGCATGATCAACTTATGGACATGCATCTGAGGAAACTCTAGGAGACAGTGAAGGACAGGGAAGCCTGGTGTGCTGCAGTCCATGGGGTTGCAAAGAGTCGGACACAACTGAGCAGCTGAACAACAATTGTATGCCTATTCCACCATTACATTCTGGAAGCATATGACATATTTGATCTCAGAGGTTCAAAGCTAGAGAGGATTTTGTTTCAGGATGAATCATTGCTGAGTTTCACCTGTATCTGATCTTGATGATAGTTTTTTTTTTTTTCTTGGACTATTTTAATGTGAAAATACTTTATGTTCTTTTTTTTTTAATTTTTTTTTCCATTTCACAGTACTGTATTGGTTCCGCCACACATCGACACGAATCAGCCACAGGTGTAGACGATCTCCCCATGTTAAAGCCCCCTCCCTCCTCCCTTCCCTGCCCATCCCCCTGGTTCATCCCATATACCAGCCCCAAGCATCCTGTATCCTGTATTGAACATAGACTGGTGCTTCATCTCCCATATGATTGTGTACATGTTTCGTTGTCATTCTCCCAGATCTTCCCACCCTCTCCCTCTCCCTCTGAAGCCAAAAGTCCATTCTATACCTCTGTGTCTCTTATATTGTCTCACTTTCAGGGTCATCATTACTGTCTTCTAAATTTAAATGAGCCTTTGGACTTTAAAGTTACTGGTGAATGAGTTAAGATTTTGGATGTAATTGGGATGGAATGAAGGTGATGGAATTCCAGTTGAGCTGTTTCAAATCCTGAAAGATAATGCTATAAAAGTGCTGCATGCAATATGCCAACAAATTTGGAAAACTCAGTAGTGGCCACAAGACTGGAAAAGGTCAGTTTTCATTCCAATCCCAAAGAAAGGCAGTGCCAAAGAAGGTTCAAACTATCACACAATTACACTCATTTCACACGCTAGTAAAGTAATGCTTAAATTTCTCCAAGTCAGGCTTCAGTAGTACATGAACATGAATTTTCTGATGTTCAAGCTGGTTTTAGAAAAGGCAGAGGAACCAGAGATCAAATTGCCAGCATCCGTTGGATCATCATAAAAGCAAGAGAGTTCCAGAAAAACATCTATTTCTGCTTTATTGACTGTGCCAAAGCCTTTGACTGTGTGGATCACAATAAACTGTGGAAAATTCTAAAGAGATGGGAATACTAGGCCACCTATCCTGCCTCTTGAGAAACCTGTATGCAGGTCAGGAAGCAAAAGTTAGTACTGGACATGGAACAACAGACTGGTTCAAATAGGAAAAGGAGTACGTCAAGGCTGTATATTGTCACCCTGCTTATTTAACTTATATGCAGAGTACATCATGAGAAACGCTGGACTGGAAGAAGCACAAGCTGGAACCAAGATTACTGGGAGAAATATCAATAACCTCAGATATGCAGATGACACAATCCTTGTGGCAGAAAGTGAAGAGGAATTAAAAAGCCTCTTGATGAAAGTGAAAGAGGAGAATGAAAAGTTGGCTTAAAGCTCAACATTCAGAAAACGAAGATCATGGCATCTAGTCCCATGACTTCGTGGGAAATAGACGAAGAAACAGTGGAAACAGTGTCAGACTTTATTTTGGGGGGCTCCAACGTCACTGCAGATGGTGATTGCAGCCATGAAATTACTTCTTGGAAGAAAAGTTATGATCAACCTATATAGCATATTCAAAAGCAGAGATATTCCTTGCCAACAAATTTCTATTTAGTCAAGGCTATGGTTTTTCCAGTGGTCATGTGTGGATATGAGAGTTGGGCTGTGAAGAAAGCTGAGCAGTGAAGAATTGATGCTTTTGAACTGTGGTGTTGGAGAAGACTCTTGGGAGTCCCTTGGACTGCAAGGAGATCCAACCAGTCCATCTTAAAAGAGATCAGTCCTGGGTGTTCATTGGAAGGACTGATGCTGAGGCTGAAACTCCAGTACTTTGGCCACCTCAGGCGAGGAGTTGATTCATTGGAGAAGACCCTGATGCTGGGAGAGATTGGGGGCAAGAGGAGAAGGGGATGACTGAGGATGAGATGGCTGGATGGCATCATTGACACGATGGACATGAGTTTGAGTGAGCTCTGGGAATTGGTGATGGACAGGGAGTCCTGGCATGCTGTGATTCATGGCATTGCAAAGAGTCGGACATGACTGAGCAATTGAACTTAACTGAACTGAACATTTTGCATGCAAGAAAGACATTACGTTTCAGGGCAGAATATTGTTGGCTGGATGACTGCATACCCTCAAAATTCATATCTAACACCAAATGTGCCAGTGTTTGGAGATAAAGCCTTTATGAGATGATCAGGGCATGGGGGTGGCACCTTCATCATTATGGTTAGTGTCCATATAAAATAATCCCCAGAGGGATCTCTGCTGCATACGTCTTGTGAGGAATCGGGTAAAAGATGGCCTTCTCTATCACCCTTATCAAGTATCAGTAGCAGCCTCTTGTGCTGCTACCCATTGAGATTTGGTAGTTTGTTTTTTGAATTTCCAATGAGGCTTCTAAGCATGCCATTGGTTTATTGCCAGTTTCAGACTGCCTGAAGTCCAAAAGCACATTTCTTGCTTGCAGTGCTCACAATAGTTTTTATTCTCTTGCATCCTGGAGGGGGTCTTCCCTGCTTTCTCAACAACTGTGGATGTACTCTAAACTGGGTTACCCTATTCACCTTTTCTGCCATCACAGGTCTGTAATCATACCTTCTCCAGTGAGGTCCAAATCCAAGCTGTGAAATTTATCTCCTTGGAGTACTCTCCCTTGAGTTCCAGGGTAGGTATTCTTTAGCACATTCTTTACTCCTTTAGAGAATATCCTCTGTTAGAGTTAACAACTTTTTATTTTAAACACTCCCTTTTCAAATTAATGTGTGATTTCTATCTCCTATTGGATCCTGACCAATAAAAGAGCAAATATCAAAACGAGTTCCAAGTTTTCTGTATTACTAAGTGGATTTTTTTGTAAGTGGATTATGTCAATCTGAAACATTTGCCAGAATATATCGTTCTAAGTGGGTTATGTTGACTGGAAAGTTTGTCTCTTAATATGTTCTTCCCAAAGGAATTTATCTAGTAATGAAAGTTAAAGAATGAGCATACACAGTTAGTGCCCAGAGTAGCTATATTGATAACTGAGCTAAAAGAAGGTTAAAATTAGCCTTTCCTCTTTAGATTTAGAATTCAAGACAAATTACACACCAGCAGAAGTTTTAAATAGTTATAAATGATAGAGATGATTTTTTAACCAAGGAAAAACAACTTCCATGAGCACTGATCAAAAAACAAATTATAAAAGCTGGTTAATGATATTTAATATAATTTTCTTGGTTGTACAATTTTAACACATATGTTTGGCAGTACCATTAAGTACATTAACTATCACACTTTTCATGGAAAAAGATTCTTCTGGAAATGTGTCCCCAAAGAGACTTTATATGTGTTATGTTTTATTTATTAGATGAGAAATATATTTATCCAACAGAAACATTGGTAACTTCTTGAAGTGTAGGAAAAGAATGTTTTAAGCCACCCAAGAATATAAAAATAATATGCATACTTTGGGAATACAAGATAAAAAATACTACTGGTGTTAATAAAAATAGCAAAAGAATGTACCTTCAGCTTCTTTCATTGCTGAAGTTCTGGACATTAAGTCAGTTGGAAGTTTCTGGGAAAAAAATATTTTTTATCATGCAATTTCTCCTACCTTCTTGGTAATTCTTCTTATTCTTTCCTGGAGAAACAGCAGAAGCTGGATGAAAAACCCAGTCTATTGTTTGGAAAAAAAAAAAAAAAAAGAACCAGTGGCATTAGCCAGTATATTAGCCTGAGTGGTGGCTAGTCTAGTCCTTGACCTTTGGAGTTCTTGTTAGCTGAGGATATTTGCTTCATTTTGGTTGCACTAAACTTGAAGCAATTCCAAATCAATACAGTTATCAAATACCATACCAAGTCATTGCAAACTATAGTCCAGTGGAAAATTACTAATGCTGAATAGTATACATTAGTTTTTTTTCAGACTTTCTTGAACATTAAATCATTTGGGGAGTTTAAAAAACAGAAATAGCAGCAACCACTAATATGTGAATCTACACCACAATTTTTTTTTAAACTGTTTTGTGTCAGAGTCATTAATAGATATTTTTTAAAGCTCTTCAAGGAGCCTAATATTCAGTCAATATTTGGCCCCACTGGTATTATATTCTGAGTGAAATTTTGTGGGATCTATTGATTATTATTGCTTCTGATAATTAGGTTGAGACTCAGATTAAGGTGCATCAATTAATTATTTAGAAAAATTTCTTTTCAACACAACTTTAAAACCTTAGTATTATATATGTGTTTAATTAAGAAACAAGTAAATGTATTCAGTGAAGAACAAATGATGTTATCTTTTAAATAATCTATCATCTCAGCTTTTTAATTTATCTGGCAGATTACTTTTCCCAAAACAGTGTAGAGCCAAGCCTCTAGTTTGTTCATTTTAGGCCTTAAATCCATGGCAGTTAAAAACAGAAAGCAGAACTATCAATATCATGGAAGTGCCAACCCAGTCCCTGAATTGCCATTTCCTTGTGGTTTCTGGATTTGGAATCATATAATGGAGGAGGAAATGGCAACCCACTCCAGTATTTTTGCCTGGAGAATCCCAAGGACAGAGGAGCTTGGTGGGCTACAGTCCATGGGGTTGCAGAGTCAGAAACGACTGACTGAGTGACTAACACACATACACAATGGTTTAGAATCCATTGTTCAGTCAGTTCACTTCAATCGCTCAGTTGTGTCTGACTCTTTGCGGCCCCATGGATTGCAGCATGCTAGGCTTCCCTGTCCATCACCAACTCGAGGAGCCTGCTCAGACTCATGTCCATCATGTTGGTGATGCCATCTACCCATCTCATCCTCTGTCGTCCCTTCTTTTCCTGCCTTTAATCTTTCCCAGCATCAAGGTCTTTTCCAATGAGTTGGTTCTTCACATCAGGCAGTCAAAGTATTGGAGTTTGGAATTCATTGTTGGATGATGACTAATGTTGAATTTTCTAACATACAATGAGTAGATACCTCCTGATAGATATCTGCATGTATTTACTACAGAATCAAAGAGATGAAAAGACACTTTGGGGTCATGGTCAACTTTCTTACATACTTTTTGATGAACAGCAATTTCAGTTAAATTTTTGGTCCATCTCAATACACACCTGAGCACATATTTAGATTTCAGCTGCTTTTCAAATCTTTCCTGTCCTTAGTAATGCAAATGCTCCTTAGAAATCCTGGGAGTGTTGGTTGTGGGTAATAATAGCTAAAGGAGGGGAGCCATGTGGATTGATGGTCAGATGGCCTCGGCATGGTCTATTTATCAGCCAGATGGAGAGCAACAAGATTTAATTATAAAGGCAATGTCTCCTATGTTATTAAGAATCTTGTGCTTTTTACACAGTAGACTTAAGAGCTCTACATCCAGTTCCACTGGGGGTAAGGAGCTGTTTCCTCACACCACCATGCAATTCTCCAGAAACCAGCAGGGAGCCCTAAAACTCAGCTCAATTCTGGCACTAGCTACATGGAAAGAGCATCAGATCCCAGAGACCGAAGATTCAGCCCCACAGGACCGTTCCACCTCCACCCCTCTTTGCTGCAAATGGTAAGTTTGGGTTCTCACCTGCTTTTGATCTACCAACTTTAGATCAGAGGTTCCACTGAGCCCCTTTCTTGGGTTCAACATTTTAATTACTAGTTTATTATAAAATGTTCAGAAACAGCCAGATGGGAGAGATGCAGAGGGCCAGGTATGTGGAAGGCACACAGAGCTTCCATGCCCTCTTCAAACCTCTGTGTTCACTTCCTCTCTTTTTGGATTCTTATGGAGTCTTTATTAGAAAGGTATGCTTGATTAAATCATTAATATTAGTGATTGACTCAACCTTCAGCCCTCTCCCCTCTCCAGAAATCAGGGGGTAGAGTTCCAATCCTCTATTCATGTGTGATTCCTCTGGCAACCAGCCCTCATCATTAGGTGCTTTCCAAGAGTCATTTCATTCATATAAATCCAGTTAATGTAGAAAATGGAGTTGTTATGAGTAACAAGATACCCATTTCACCTTTAAAGCTCTGAGTTGATTTCAGGAACTGAGGACAAGAGACCAGGAATTATGACAAAAAATGCTTCCAATGCTCTTATCACTAAGGAAATTTTGAAGATTTGGGGATCTGTGAACTAAAACTGTGGATAAAGATAAAATATATATATTTCTTATTATAAATCACAATGTCATAATTATGTACTAAACTCATGCTCAAAGGTAATGTTATTTTACAATAACTGAACATTTAGGGATAGGGATACTTACCTTTGAATTATCACAAGAGCCTTTCAGATATTCTGAGTAAAATATAGGGTTATCCAAAGTCAATGAAAGGATCAATACATATGGGAAGAGTGTCATATTCATGTAATACCAAATTATGCTGATATTACATTGACAAGTTAATTAATAAGATAATGAACCTCCTACATTTGACAGACATTTAATATGTAGAGATCTTGCTTTGAATATTATAGAGGTAGATAGTCTACTTTTTATTTAAGCATGAGGTTTAACATATCAAACTATAGTTATACTATATATTTGGTCAGATCTAAGGGATTTATTCCACTGGCCTATCACAAAGTCATCTCTATTGCCTCCTGAAACACAGAACATTTATTAGAACTGGTGTTTCAAACTAATTAATTTAAGGGTTAGGTAAAAATCTCTTCCTTTTTCTAGCACACACATACACATGCACACAGATACACACATGCAAAATCAAAACCAGAACCAAAATGATCCTCTTTAAAAAGGATATTCATGAAATACAGGAAAGGGATAGGAAAAGAAAAAAGATTTCTAGGTACAGGCAGAGGATGAGAGGCAGTTCCCTGAGCAGAGGAAGTACCATACGCATTCACTGTTTGATGGAAACAAATGAAATAAACCAATCAAGAAGGTGCAGTTAAGAGAAAGATTTTGAGATAGTGAATTAAAGGAGCAGATTGGAGATGACTTTGTGAAAAATGAAAGATGTGGAATGCCAAGAAGGAGACTCAGAAATGTGGAGAGAAGTCTGAAGAAGATGGGAAGAGCAAGGTTGAAAACACTCTTCTAATTTACTGAATGCCATGGAACAATAGGAAATGAAGGTATTTCAACCTGGAACCCAAAGGCCTATGGTGGAGGATGAGAACACTTGGTAGATAGGGGTGTGAGATAACGAATATCAGAGCCAAGCTGCTGAAGATTCTGTTGTTCATTGTGAAAGCTGAGGGTTGGTATATGGCAGCTTTTCCCCCTTTTGATAAATACTCGTTATTTATATTGGGACAGGCCATCCATTTGAGCAGGTCATTGTGCAACATCAGAAGTTCAGGGAGAAAAGGGGCACCTGCTTAATGGGCCAGAACAAGCGAACAACCCTAGTTGATCATGAGGATGGCAGAATGAAGGAAATAATTAACACATGCCTTTTCTCAGGTGATGACATTCACTGAGAGACTACAGCTGACATAGTGCTTTATGCTTTATGTACATCACCTCGGTTAATACACACGATCTACGGGATAGGCATTATTGGTACCACTTTACCTACATGAGATAATAGGAAATATATATTGGTCTCTTCTGTAATACCTGGCATAGAGCTCCTGAAACCCTTATAATTTCCTAAGTGGTAAGAGTATCTCTTATCCTAGCATTTAGTCTTTGCTCCTTTCCCTGGCACAGAGATTCTAAAATCCTTGTAATTTTCTGTTATAAGAGTACTAAGAGCATCTTTTGTTCTAACAAGGTGACTCTGGGTGGGCTCTGGGATGGCTACTGAATGGGAGCTGGTCACCAGGAAGACCAAGCCATGATTAGAAGCTTGGAGTTTTCAGCAGAGACAAGAGGGCTGTAAGTAGAGTTAACTGATCATGCCAACCCGAGATAGCCCCCATAAAACCCCAGTAGTAGAGGATACAGTGAGCTTCTAGTCTGGAGAACCCATTCACACACAGGGAGGATGAAGCACTCCAATTCTACGAAGACAGAGGCTTCTGCACAGAGACCTGCTCAGACCTCACCCTTTTCATCTCTTCATCTGGCTGTTATCCTGCATCTTTTTTCATACCCTTTAGTAAACTGATAAACCTAAGTGTTCTCTGAATTCTGTAAACCACTCAAGAAAACAAATCCAAGGTCATCAGAACCTCATTTTGTAGGCAAGTCAACTTGCAGGCAACTACAACTTTTGTAGGAAGCTGTGGGTAACCTGGGAACCTACTAGTGATACTTTTGATTGTCATTTGATGTGGGGCAGTCTCAATTGACTGAGCCCTTAACCCCTGGGATCTGATGCTACATCCAGGTAGATATTGTGAGAATTGAGTTAAATTGTAGAACAACCAGCTGTGTCAGAGAATAGACTGATGCAGGGGGAAACTCCCACCCTTTTGATGACCAGAAGCATCAAAAATGAAGTATTCCATGTGAAAGTAAAGGAGACACTCACGAGGAGAGCTGTAGTTTTCTCTAGTGCAACCTATTGGAAAACAAAACTTTTTTCATGTTGTAGTAAGTGCCTAATGTATTAACACTGTGAAAGTGTCAAATTTGGGGTACAAATCAGATATTTCTGATTCTGGCATTCACACAAATTTTCCAGATAACTGTCTCCATCCAAGTTGGCTTACTTTACCACAATTCAATTTAGTGACAATCCAATTAATATAATAAAGACTTGTCACTGAAAATATACAAAGTTGAACATCTACAAAAAATTTTTAAAAATATGTTTTTAGAGAAAACTTTCCAGTTATACAAATTTCAGCTGTATTAAGGAATATATATATACTATGAGATAGAGTAGAAACCTAAAATTCATGGTTTATCTGGAGAGGTAGGTAATTGGTGCTTTTAAAAAGCTGGGATATTGCAACAAGCCACATATTTTGCATGAAAATAGCAAAAAAAATGAAGTCAAATTTCTTATAAATGCTTTACCTTTTATCATTCTGACTCTAGCTGTGGTAAATGACTTTTCCACAGAATATAAAATAACTCACCCCATGCTCAGGTAATAGAGTGATTATCTCACACCTTGGTTCTTAAAATAGGATCCTTACATTTGGATCTCAGAGTCCGTACATTGACAAGAGCTAACCTTGACAATACATGCAGGAGACAGACTCTGCTACTGAGAAATTTATGAAGCCACCAAGGACTGTCATTTCCCCAGTGGTTTCATCCTTAGAGCAAGATCTTTACAGATGGTGCTCAAACCACAATTTTCCTATATTTGGTAAACAGAGTCTTTTAAAAGCAGTATAAATTTCAGTATCTCCGGTAGCAAGGCATGTTGTTTTTTAGTTACTCATTTGTGTCCAACTCACTGTGAACCCATGGACTATAACTCACCAGGCTCCTCTGTCTATGGGATTTCTCAAGCAAAAATATTGGAATGGTTTACCATTCCCTTCTCCAGGAAAGCTTCCCAACCCAGAGATCGAACCCACATCTCCTGCATTACAGGTGGATTCTATACCACTGAGCCACCAGGGAAGCTCATAGCAAGGCATATCCTATTCAATTTACCAAACTCTGTACCACTCTATTTTTCTTAGAATCTGTCAAGCGTAAGCTTGATTCCAAAAGGTCTTTGAATTTAAGCCCTTATATTTATCTAATGGAAGAAAATGTCTCATGGTTTATAGAATCATCTGTCAGAATGTAAAAAGTTGGAAAATATC
The DNA here is from genome assembly GCA_006408675.1 of Madoqua kirkii. Classification (NCBI taxonomy): domain Eukaryota; kingdom Metazoa; phylum Chordata; class Mammalia; order Artiodactyla; family Bovidae; genus Madoqua; species Madoqua kirkii. Next base: position 19,298 of record SJYC01075593.1, on the reverse strand, counting down.
TAGTGCTAGTAAGGGTGAGATAAAAGCAGCCAGTGGTATAACTGCTGGGAGGGCAATACATTTGCAAAACACTTGCTGGAGTGGAATTAGATGGGTAGTATATCCAAATAAAATTTACATGTATCCATGCAATGTTTTTAATTCCACTTTAAAGATATATTAGAACACAAAGATTTATTTCTGAGGACATTCATTACAACTTTGTTCATAATAGAAAAAATGGAAATAGACATAAATAACCACCTCTGAAAGAGTGATAATGTAATAATAATGAAGCTATATTATAGGAAATTAAGAAAGTATTAAAGATTTGTACATCTGGAAAATGCCCCAAGATATAGAGTTACATCAAAAAATCACCAGACTAAGTGTATAACATGAACCCATTTATTTAAAATATGTATATATATATATATATATATGTATTTAATGTGTATCAAAATACAATTACATTGATCATTAACTGGAAAAATGAAATGACACGTACAAAATTTTAAGTCTTATGTGTAAACTAGGGAGTAAAAGTAAGTGGACATTTTCTGTATTTCTATCCTTGAACTCATTTTTCTTGAAACTTTTATAATGATAATGTATACTGGTATATAATGAATTAAAAATTTTTTAATGGCAATAAACCGTGAGATAGTAACATATAATAGCTATTAATTCCTATCTTAACATGTCCCCTTTTATTAGAATACGTGCTCAGTCACTCAGTTGTGTCAAATTCTCTGTGGCCCCATGGACTACAACCTGCCAGATCCCGTCTGTGGAATTTTCCAGGCAAGAATCTTGGAGTGGATTGCCACCTCCTATTCCAGGATTGAATCAGTGTCTCTTGAGTCTCCTGTACTGAAAGGTGGATTCTTTACCATTAGCACCATCAGGGACTCTCCCAAGATCCCCACCCTCATCACTGCCTCCCCAACAACTTAATGCTTTTCATCCATCTTTCAGATTTTAACACATTTCACTCCTTCAGGTAGTTCGTGCTAACCCCTCTGAAGTATTTTTCACCCTAGCCAGCTTCTGTATTAGACTGAAAGTTCAGTAAGCTCTGGAGCTATGCCTTTATGCCTTTCCCTTTATTTGACTGAAAAAAAAAAAAAAAAGATCACGGAGTTTCCACATCCCATTTAGTGGTAAAAGCTGGTCTACTCACTGGATGCATGGATGGGCTCCATTAGCAAAGCAGGAAAGGTCCATGGTGGACACTGCCTTCACATCACGAGAACAGCCCTGATACATCTCAGGTGGTAGGAACCACCAAGTGTTTGCTGAATGAGTGAATCTGTGAACAAAATGACTCTTATTTGCCTTTTATAAAAATGAAAATAAACTCATCTGGGAAAAGAATGTATTAGAAAGTGTGAATGTAGAAAGGGAATGGAAAAGCAACAGTTTTACCAATATCACAAACCTACGGGAAATGTGCTTTGTACCTTACTTAGAATTACTATGAATTACTGACTTCAAATAATTTATATATCATTCATGGTTGTATTCAGGTGGATTAAATAATCATATGTTCATCAATACTTATGTTAAAGTTTCTCAGGTGATATAAGCCTGTAGGCAGAAGAAGACAGACAGTCTGGGAGTCAATGTAATTTATCCCTTTAAGACCACATATCCGCTTCTTCTTCTTTATCTTTTTTTGTATGTATTATCTGCTTTTATAGGGGTTTTTGTTTTTTATTTATTTATTTTTTAAATTTTACTTTGCAATACTGTATTGGTTTTGCCATACATTGACATGACTCCACTACGGGTGTCCACTTCTTAAGGGGAAAACAGAGAGACAAGAGTCTCTTGTCACAACCTGAGAATTATATATCTCCCATTCACATTCCAGTGATTATATTGCTTTTGTTGATATGTTAGTTTAACTGAATAGTTTTATTTACTGCTCTATTCTCTTCTAAAATGTGTTGTATCAGTAAAACACTTATATTTGTTATTTTTGTATCCTATGTCTTATTGCTGTTTAATTAAAAACTCGCTTATTAAATACAGCATATCACCCAAGGCCATTACATCACATTACAAAAATGTTAAAAAACATACAGCTTTTGCAGCCTAGTACAACTTGTATAAAGTACATTTGATCAACAAATAATGTTTTTTTCTAGACAAAAGCCTTACCTATTGCTATTTTTTCCTTGACATTATGATAGTAATGATAATTTATCAGCACATGATAATTTAGTACACAACCATCTCTCAGATAGCATTATTGTACTTATAACTATGTAATATAGTTACATTAATGTAACTTAGCATTAGTTAAGTCACAAAATTAGAAGTTAAATGCAAAGCATATGCCAAAAAACCAATGTGACAGTTCTTTTGAGATAACATAACAGTTTTCAAGTATGAATTATTCTTACCTCATAAATAGTAAAAATATAAATTCTCTAACAGTAAAAGCACAACACATTGGCCGACACTGTCAACACATCAAAAGGAAAATTAATTAGTAGTTTATCAAATTCAAAAGTTGACATGATCCCTTGTTCTTTGAGAAATAAAATATACACTTGCAATCTTGGAGAAATAAAGTATATTAGAACAGTCTGGCAATGTTGATTAAGTAGTGTTACATTTAGAGAATTTCTTCTGTGACTTTAAATAATGATAGATACATGAATTTGAAGGAATCATTAAACTAAATCTGAAAAATATATTTTTTATTATCTCAAGATAGTGAGTGAGTGAGTGTGTGTTAGTCGCTCAGTCATGTCCAACTCTTTGCAACCCCATGGACTGTAGCCTACCAAGCTCCTCTGTCCATAGAATTCTCCATGCAGGAATTCTGGAGTGGGTTGCCATTTCCTTCTCCAGGGAATCTTCCCGAGCCAGGGATTGAACCCAGGTCTCCAGCATTGCAGGTGGATGCTTTACCATCTGAACTATGGTAAAGAGTTCAGCAAATAGAGAATAGAAAGAAAATACTAGACTTGATGAGTTTACAGTCAGCTTATTCTCTTCTGGATATTAATATATTTTGAATGTCATGTAAATAAATGGAGATTTTTCCAGACAGGGGTCATGTCAAGGAATGTACCATATAATCAAATACAGTGGTGTGAACAGTATTATTCTCTGCAAAAACCTGATATAAGAGAATTAAAATTGGAACAAAGTATCATGTAGGCCTCCCAGATGGAACACACCTGTACTGCAGGAAATCTAGGTTTGACCCTTGGGTTGTGAAGATGCCCAGAGGAGGAAACGGCAATCCATCCAGTACTTGCTTGGTAAATCCCATGGACAGTGGAGCCTGGTAGGCTATATTCCATCAGATTGCAAATAGCTGGACACAACAAAGTCTCCTGTGATATTCAGCCCCATCTGCTACCCTTGGAAATAGAACTGTGGTGTAGTCTAGAATTACTTTAGATTAACTAGTCATGTATTTCCAAGATATTTGTTTTTTTTCTGTTAAATAAAAAGTCCCTTGAATTGATTTTATAGCTAAAAATAGGATCAAGAACACACATACATACTGTGAAACTTCCTATTATGGAACATAGTGAGAAGTAAGTTGATGAAAACAACTGCATTATAGGAATTCTGAGACAATACAGATAGATGTTTTATATGTTAGTCCTTTAAAACCCAAATAACTTCAGTACAAGTATCATTTAGGACACAGTTTTACAAAGATTATCTGTAAGGTTTTTTAAAATAGCATTTTAAATATTTTTAATGTGTTTTACTTGAAGAGAAAGGTTTTCAAGGTCAAATACATATGGGGAAAACGGGGTTAAAGAAAGATAAATGAAGTTTTAACTGTAGGACTTATCAGAACACTTAACAGTGCTAATACTGATATTATCTCCTTCTTACAGAAGAATAAAGCCAACAATGTCTCCCAAAGGTATTTAATAACAGAACTCCTATTCCCCATAGAATCTTTGACAACATTGCTGCTTGAATAAGTATATTTTGATAAACACTGATCCACACAAATAAAGAGAATCACTTTATTCCTTATTATAACTGCTTTTATATTTGAGGTCAGTCCTTAAAGGCAATTGATTGTTTCATTAGGCATTTGGCACCACATAGGATCCTACAAATCACTAAGTTTCTCATTTGTGTCTGAGAAATGGACATGGTGAGTGATAGTTATTTACTTAAGATTATGAGGGTAAATTTTAAATTCCTACATTCTAAAATGAGTACATTCTCTTTCATGTTTTCACTATTTTTTTCTGAAAAGAAATATACCAAGAGTAACTCTGAAGAATTAGTAAATATTTGTTTCATTAGCTTTCATTTGATTTAATACTTTCTATACACAATCTTCTGTGCTGTACTGAATAAAGAACAGTATATAATGTCAGAGAGTCTTCAGGTAAATACAAAAATTTTGTAGGAAAGCATTTTGAGGGGCTAAAAATATATAATCTCAATAGTAAGCTGCTTTAATATTTAATCTGTACAAATATAATAAGCTCCTTTCCATTAAAATATCGTTTTATAAATTTTTACTGCACTCTCATTAAAAACTTATTTGACCAATTGATTCATGGAAAAAAACTGATATGTGCAGAAGGAAAAAAAATCAGTGATGAGGTCTAACAAGTGCAGAAATTTTCTAATAACTCTGTACACATAGCACCTAGACCAGGGTAGCACCTAAATCTAATTTAATAAATGGATCCACAATACAGGAGGCAGCTGCTCCAGAAGACATCTGTCTTTTCCAGTTGGAAAATTATACATTTTCAGTCTAAAAGAAGAAAACGTCCATCAAAGCAGTAGGATTTCCGGCACGACTTGCTGATTGGGACTTATGCAAAAATCACATCTTGCATGGTTGACTAGATGCATATTTTCTCCTTTGCCAAATCAGCATATCTAGCAAAGATGCTTCTCAAGATTTGAATCAGTATGGAATATTAGATCAGCTGCTTCCTGAAGGTTTTTACTTAGTATTAATGAGAAAAAACTCAGAACATATAGTGCCCATGCTTCTAATTTTAAAGATTAATAAACTGAAGCCAGAGCACCTGAAATTCACATTCAGGCATAAAATTTAGGTTACCTGACTGCCAGGGTGCTGCATTTCCCCTTATTGCCATTGGCAATAATAAAGTTCAAATCAGTTGATACATTTAATATATGCATCTTTGAAAGATCTTACAACTAAGATGTAGAGTCTTACCAGCTAGGGACTGAAATCCCTGGACTTGGGTGAAGGGCAACCAAGGAAGATGTCCCTGAGTGATTAAATACCAAACCCTTCATTAGTTGGTGAATATGTGCCCTTACCATTAAATTAATAATAAAACCTACCCTTTCTGGGGATTTCCTTTCTAAACATTGCCACGGTCTCAGTGAGGCTTATAAGTAATATACTTACAGGAATGGATGTGTGCTTGGACTCAGCTCCAGCTGGAAGCATGTTTTCTGCTATTACTGTTGGGAAAACTGAAACCTGTAAGCACTACTTGGGACATTTTTGTCAAGTATATTTTTGTATCAGGGTTAACAAAAGAAGAAAAAAATTTTATTGTGTCACTCAACTGCAGCCCACAAATGCTGCTCTGTGTATATTTCCTTTGCTTGCATGCTAAGTCACTTCAATCACGTCCGACTCTTTGCAACCCTGTGGACTGTAGCCCGCCAGGCTTCTTTCTCCATGGGATTCTCCAGGCAAGAATACTGGAGTGGGTTGCCATGCCCTCCTCCAGGGGATCTTCCCAACCCAGGGATTGAACCTGTGTCTCTTTCATCTCCTGCACTGGCAGGCAGGTTCTTTACCACTAGTGCCACCTGGGATGCCCCTGTGGAGTTGCTAACCAATTTTTCTTTGAAGCCTTCACTGTGAGTGTCTCTCTGAATCAATGCTAGTCTGCACACCTGCTGTCTCTCCGTGCCTGCCTTTGCTCTGTTGGTCTTAGCCATCAGCTATACTTCCTGCTCATCCTACCATGGTCGGTGGGTGCTCCCAAACCACTGATAGTATCCATCCAGTTAATTCCACCACCAACCTGTTTCCACATCTCTGGTCTTCTCCTCTTTGGCCAGTTCTGAATAGGTTCATTTCTGTGTCTAGCTCTTCCTGTGTGGTGTTTCAGATAGTGTCCTCTCATTATTACCATGTTCTTTTTTCAGGAGTATACAAGCACAAGGAGTGTGAACAGTGATCTCACCGACCCTTGACACACCTATTCATTCCAGCACCCCGGCTCTGAAGCAAAGCTTGTCTGACCCTGATGGAAACATTCTTCATTCGTGGTGCGTTTTCTCTGAAGAAACCTGAATTCAATTGTGTCTCCATGTCTGTATATCCACATACCTGATCTCTGAATCTGCATCTCTATTCCTGCCCTGCAAACAAGTTCATCTGTACCATTTTTCTACATGTTAATTTTTTTTAGGATAGAGGCCATCATAGTTTCAGAATAAAATTAAAATTTTAAAGACGAAGCAGTTTTTGACTAAATAGTTTCTGTCTTTTTTTTTTTGCATTCAGCGTTCACTTTTTTAAATATAAATTTATTTATTTTAATTGGAAGTTAATTACTTTACAATATTGTATTGGTTTTGCCATACATCAACATGAATCCGCCACAGGTATACACATGTTCCCCATCCTGAACCCCCCTCCCTCCTCCCTTTTCTTAAGGAGCTGGGAATGTCCTTAAAAAACATGAAGGAAATGTGACTTAAGTGCTTTACCAGCACTTCAGAAGTGATCAGACTTTTCGCCCTTGATTCACTACTTCCCTTCCCTCTATTCTTTCTTGTCTTTCTTGGTATAATCAAAGAGTCCACCTCTGACAGAAAACCCATGTGTGGTTTGTCAGGTCTGATCATAAGCAATGACAAAGGCTTTCTCCACACCAGACTTGGAGCAAAGCCAGACACTACCATCTTTAAAGGGTGCCGCAGTAAGAGGTTCAGGTGCCTCTGGCCCTTCACTTTCTCTGCAAATAGCTCAGCTCCAGGTTTCTGGGTGTCTGAGGTCTGGGGCAGAGCTCTTAGGAGAGGATGGGAAAAACTTGAAGATACCTTTCTCCACTGCAATTCATGCTTATTCAAGTCTCTGAAGTTGAGTCTGAGACTGCTGCATACCAAGGAATTTCTCAAACTACATGTGTATTTAGAGGGAGAGAACCACTGCACTCATGAGATTTAGGAGAATCTTTAAAACTCAGAAAGATCACAAAAATACTAATGATTCTAAGTCTCTGTCCTGGGTTACAAGCCCACAGAACTAGCTATGAGAAAAATGAACTCAGCTTCCAACAGCCATAGTGTCTCTTTCCAAGCTGTCTTTTTTCAGGCTTTGCCAGTTTTTTGCATATACTCTCTTTGTTTTTAATTTGAGGCTTATTGAATTTTTTCACCCTTTTTATTGAGAAACAATTGCCATACATCACTGCATAAGTTTAAGGCTTATAGCATGATCGTTTGATTTATAGATACTGTGAAATGATTATAATAGATTCTGCTAACATCCATCTTCTTATATAGATACAATAAAAAGGAAAGAAAGAATAAAAGAATAAAGGGGGGAAATGCCTTCCTGTGATGAGAATTCATGATTTACTCTCTTAACAACTTTCCTGTGTGCCATAAGTGAGAGCATACAGGATTCATGTTCCTCAGTTACCATTTCGATTGGAACTGTTCAAAATCTGAAAGAAGCTCTGTCATGACATCTGGAAGTTGCTTTCAAAGGTTTCCAGCTGTGTTTGCAAATTAGAACTTCATTTTGGTCCGATAATGTAGATGACTTCTATGCTCCTAAGCAGTTTTGTGGTTTGCAGAGTTATTTTAGCCACAGATCAGCTTTTCGCCAGCAACTTAGCCAAATTTAGTACAATCACATAAGAGAGGGCTTTTTATCAGTCAACAGCAACAACAATTTCATACTTTGCTGACAGCTAAAAAGCAGGCCTGTAAAATATTGAAAAGCAATGCTTTAGAAACAATTTCCTACCTGGCGAAATATATTTGATGCTATTTCTATTAGGTCCTAGACCATTAAACATTTTCAGACTAATGGAGCAGTTTTCTTTTGATGACATGACTTTATAATAACAGGCACTACATTTTCTAAGGGCTGTTCTTTTAGCATCATCATAGGTTATTCACCTATGTGTTTTGGTATTTAGAAAATATTCCAGGTCAGTGTTTCTGAATTTAATTTATAATACAGTCAAACTCCAGCAGCAGGGAAAACAAGTAGAAAAAAATTGAGCAGTATTAATAAGAAGACAGCACGGAGACATTAAGCATGAAGCTATGGAGTTTTACTTTGTTTTTATGTCATATCACAGTTGGGAAGCACAGTACTACTTCATAATTTTTAGATGTTGCTGAAGCATTAATGCTGTGATTTTAGGTCTTGTTTATTCAAGCCTTAGCCCTGTGGAGTTCTCCTAATGTGCATGGTTACATTAATTTGTTAATGCTTTTTCATCTTACATGACTCTTCTTTTTGGCCTGTTGAAGGAGAATATGTTTTGTTCCATTATTTCACACAGAAACATCTTAAAGAATAATATAATTACTTCTCAAGCAACTATAATTTATTAAAGGCCTAAAACAGCAGTAGGCACTATTAAGAATGCAATAGAAGTATGTATCAGTTAGGAAGTTTTCAACTGAATATTTAACTAATAGAATATTTAAGTAAGTGTTAAAAACTGAGAAAACTTACATTTTTCTATGTTATTAACAAAAGAAGTCTTGATGCAGGGCAATAGTAGAGTTGATGTGTGCCTGCTCTGCTGTTCAGTGGTGTCTGACTCTGTGACCCCATGGACTGTAGCCTGCCAGGCTCCTCTGTTCATGGAATTTTCCAGGCAAGAATACTGGAATGGGGTGCCATTTCTCACTCCAGTGGATCTTCCAGACTCAAGGACTGAACCTGCATTTCCTGTGTCTCCTGCATTGGCAGGCAGATTCTTTACCACTGCACCACCTGGGAAGCCTAGGAAGATTGATACTAGCTTATTTAACTTATATGCAGAGTACCTCATGAGAAACGCTGGACTGGAAGAAACACAAGCTGGAATCAAGATTGCCAGGAGAAATATCAATAACCTCAGATATGCGGATGATACCACCCTTATGGCAGAAAAGTGAAGAGAAGCTAAAAGGCCTCTTGACGAAAGTGAAAGGGGAGAGTGAAAAAATTGGCTTAAAGCTCAACATTCAGAAAACGAAGATCACGGCATCCGGTCCCATCACTTCATGGGAAATAGATGGGGAACCAGTGGAAACTTTATTTTGGGGGGCTCCAAAATCACTACAGATGGTGATTGCAGCCATGAAATTAAAAGACGCTTACTCCTTGGAAGAAAAGTTATGAGCAGCCTAGATAGTATATTCAAAAGCAGAGACATTACTTTGCTGACTAAGGTCCGTCTAGTCAAGGCTATGGTTTTTCCTGTGGTCATGTGTGGATATGAGAGTTGGACTGTGAAGAAGGCAGAGCGCTGAAGAATTGATGCTTTGAAACTGTGGTGTTGGAGAAGACTCTTGACAGTCCCTTGGACTGCAAGGAGATCCAACCAGTCCATTCTGAAAAAGATCAACCCTGGGATTTCTTTGGGAGGAATGATGCTAAAGCTGAAACTCCAGTACTTTGGCCACCTCACGCAAAGAGTTGACTCACTGGAAAAGATTCTGATGCTGAGAGGGACTGGAGGCAGGAGGAGAAGAGGACAACTGAGGATGAGATGGCTGGATGGCATCACTGACTCGATGGATGTGATTCTGAGTGAACTCCGAGAGATGGTAATGAACAGGGAGGCCTGGCGTGCTGCGATTCATGGGGTCACAAACAGTTGGACATGACTGAGTGACTGAACTAAACTGAACTGAATAAATACACTCAGAGAACAAGTCCCATTCTTTGTTTTTCCCATTCTTTGTTTACCATCTTCACTCTCATTTTTTCAAGATGAGTACCAGATCTTCACACAACATCATCTTAAGACAGAAAAAAAAGGGGAGGTGGGTGGGGGTTGTATTATCTTTACTTATTTATTTTTTATTGAGAAAGAAAAGCTTTTCAGACATCCCTTCCTTTTACACACTTCCTCACCAGTTCTAATTGGCCAAGACTGTACCACATGTCAGGGAAGGTGATGGCACCCCACTCCAGTATTCTTGCCTGGAAAATCCCCTGGACGGCTGAGCCTGGTGGGCTGCAGTTCATGGGGTCGCTGAGGGTCCGACACAACTGAGTGACTTCCCTTTCACTTTTCACTTTCATGCATTGGAGAAGGAAATGGCAACCCACTCCAGTGTTCTTGCCTGGAGGAGTCCAGGGACGGGGGAGCCTGGTGGGCTGCCATCTATGGGGTCTCACAGAGTCAGACACGACTGAAGCGACTTAGCAGCAGTACCACATGTACATGCCCTAGCTGGGAAAGAATGGACCAGGGATTTTCAGCCTCTAGAGGGAGATAGACTCTGACACAAGGAATGAACTGTGCAGTTAGCTGGGAAAGGAGGAAGAGTGGATACCAAAGTATTAAGCAGTGATTTTGTTTTGTTGTTTAGTTGCTAAGCTGTGTCCAACTATTTTACAACCCCATCGATTATAACTCACCAGGCTTCTCTGTCCATGGGATTTCCCAGGTAAGAATACAGGAGTGGACTGCCATTTCCACTCCAGGGTAACTTCCTGACTCTAGGATCAAACCCACATCTCCTTCATTGGCAGGTGAGTTCTTTCCCATTTAGCCACCAGGGAAGCCCCATTACATAGTAATATCTGTCTCAAAGGACTAACTGTGCATATGTATAACTGATTCACTTTGCTGTACAGCAGAAACTAACACATTATAAAACAAATATACTCCAATAAAAATTAATTTTAAAAAAGAATCTGTAGTAGTATTAGTATATAGCAATTCAAAGGATACAAACTTAAACATTTATGATCAATGTACTGATGTAAATACATATAATACTGGAACAATTGACCCCTAAGAAAGATGATTCTGATGAAAAGATACAGGGTGAACTTGGAAGGGACAGGAAGGACTGAGGCATAAGGGCTTATGCACATGAGGCTGAGTCAGAAGCCAACTTTTCTAGATTTCTGCCTTAAGAGAAGAGATAAGGAAATGTATGAGTCTATGGTAACTGGCAATTGAAGGAATATTTTTGGATGGAAAAAGAAAGGCAAGATTATATGATGATTAGATATAAGAGATTGAAGAAATGGTTTTTTTTTTAAGTTATCTCCTATTCTGTAATAGAACAATAATGACATCTCAGAAAAGGATCTGTTGAAAAAATTTAAAAAGAAGGTTAAATAATGCCAAGCTTGAGATAAGCTAATCTGAGGAGCTGAGTGAAGCTTCAGCTCTAAACATACAATGAAAATCATGTAGAAGTGAAATCAAGAGTAAGATTCCTTATGACTTATCTATAAAGATGGCATTTTTGGAGGGTGGCAAGGTTAAATGGCACAAGTATATGTTAACATGTAGAGGACACACTCATGTTCAAAAAACCCTTAGGTGTGGAACTGTGCCTTTATTAGTATTCAGATTTAAGTGTCTTTATCTGTTGCTGATCAGTTTAATTTCTTCAAATGTAGAAAAATAAGTAAATATGAAATTATGTGGAGATTTTATCATCTGGGCACCTGCTACTCTCCCTGGGATCCTGCACTCAGCTCATGCCACACTGACCTTCTGTTTCCTGAGACACCAAGCCTGTTACACTTGCTTTTGCCCTTGTCGTTCTCCTGCCTGAATCCTCTACTTGAATGCCAGCTCTATCAATTTCTAACTGTGTGAATTCCAAAAAGTTATTTAACATTTCTGTGCCCTATTTTCCAAATTTGAAGTAAGGATAATATATACATGTGGGACTTCCCTAATGGTTCAGTAAGTAAAGAATCCACCTGCCAATGCAGGAGATGTAGGAAACATGGGTTTGATCCGTGGATTGGAAAGGAAATGGTAACCTGCTCCAATATTCTTGCCTGGAGAATCCCATGGATAGAGGAACCTCGTGAGCTATATAGTCCATGGATTCACAAAGAGTTGGACATGACTTATGGACTGAGCACAACAACAAATACGTGCAGTGTATGTGTGTGTGTGTGTGTGTGTGTGTGTGTGTGTGTGTGGTACCTATATATGGTAGTATGTAGTTTTACATATTATACACACACAAACACATACACACACACACACACACAAACATGGTCTTCCCTGGTAGCTCAGTTGGTAAAAATATCTGCCTGTAATGCAGGAGACCCCAGTTTGACCCCTGGGTTGGGAAGATTCCCTCGAAAATGGATAGGCTACACTCTAGTGTTCTTAGCCTTCCCTGGTGTCTCAGACAGTAAAGAATCCACCTGCAATGCAAGAGACCTGTGTTTGATTCTTGGGTTGAGAAGATCCCCTGGAGGAGAGCATGGCAACCCACTCCAGTATTCTAGCCTGCAGAAGTCCCATGGACAGAGGAGTCTGGCAGGTTACAGCCCATAGGGTCGCAAAGAGTCGGACATGACTGAGCAACTAAACACAGCACAGCATACATATATATGTATCGATGCATGTATATGTATACATATAGCATATGAATAAATACCCCAAAGTTCTCAAAGACCCATCTACACATACATAAGCTCAAAGAATTCTCTGACATTAGCTTAAGGATATCTTAAGTTGTGCAGTTGTTCAGACCTGGATCACTTAAGAAAAGTTTAGAAACATTCAACTCTGTGAGAGCCACAAATTAGTCTTTTTTTAATCAATATTGTATGATCCGTTTGATGTCAAACTATGCCAGCTGCCACCCACACAACCCCAAATAGCTCTTCCCAATTATTGTCTCTTCTGAGAGTCACCGGGCTAGAATTGATTCCTTCCACAGCGGACACCAAAATCCAGAGCCCAAGGCAACGCTCTGCCTCCCTTGTCAGCAGTCTTCCTTGTTACTAGTGACTTATGTCTATTTCTCTGCTTCATTTGTCCTGCTCATTTGGTGTCTGCACACAGCTGGTTCCTGTTTGCCCAGGTCTTACAAAACCATCCTACATTTTGGTGTCTAAGACAGTCTGGGCACTAACTGTTCTGAATAGCTGATGCTGAACTTTAAACACCATCTCTCTGCATGATCTGATTCTGACATCAGTTTTTAGATGAACCTCTTCCTATGAATTGCTTCCGGGATATCAGATATCCATCTCTGCTTTGATGACAGGTTTCTAGTCTGATATATCTAAATCACAACCATATTTATGTGTCTACTTCTTGGAAGTCATTGTGGTTTTTGATTTATTATTCTTGTCCTCATTATGAATCTGCATATGTTTAATGACTGACTCCCTCCCCCTTTTTGAATTCCAGGTGAAATCTAGTATACAAAGATAAATGCACTGCTCTGCTTGAATCTGAAGGAGAAGAGTGGGAGTTTTGTGCTCTCAGGTGTATCTTCTCCACAGTAAATTATTGTGATATTCCTAATTATTAAAGGAAAATTGAACAAAACCTGGCTATCTCATAAGTATTTTTAAACATGGTAATTTGTTCAAATGATGTGCTTATCACAGCAAAATTGTTCATATTTTTTTCCAAATGATTTCAAGTACTGTATCTCATTTAATTCCTACAAATGCCTTTAGTCATCTATTCATTCAGCAAATATTTGCTGAGGCCCCACTACATCAGGCATTGCTCTGGAAGCTGAATGTATAGAATTAATGCCTTTATGAGTCAGATGTGAAAGTTTGTGTCGCCCGCTTTGACAGATAATGTAACTGCGGTTCACAGGAGTTGCATAACTCATCCAACTTCACATAGCTAGTATGGAGCACAGCTGGAAATACAAATGTTCCCTTTGCAATATTTATAACACAAGGCCTTTTGAATTCATAAGTAATTCAAATTTACATTATTGATAACTCTGTTTTTCAAGTGTATTTACCTTTCAGATACCCTTGTGTGGCTGTAATGGAGAAGGAAATGGCAATCCACTCCAGTATTCTTGCCTGGAGAATCCCATGGACGGAGAAGCCTAGTAGGTTACAGTCCACGGGGTCACAAAGAGTCAGACATGACTGAGCGACTTCACCTCACCTCACCTCACCTATGTGGCTATAAACAGTAATCTTGTAATTTAGGATAAAGAGAATCAATGGTGTTGGAGACCTGGGTTTGATCCCAGGGTTGGGAAGATCCCCTGGAGAAGGAAATGGCTACCCACTTCCAGTGCCTGGAAAATCCCATGGACAAAGGATTTCCTTGCCTGGAAAACCCCTAATGGGCTGCAGTTCATGGGGTCGCTAAGAGCTGGGTAAGCAAGTAACACTTCCACTTCACTTTCAGAATCAATGGTTGACATATAGCATATAGCACAATTGTAAGTAAATAGTCATATTTGCTTATAAGTATTACAAATGTTGTAATAAAACTTGAGTAACCAGTGACAATAAAAATCAAATTTGAAGAAGAATGTATCATTTTTCTTCTCATGCTTATACATGAAATGAAACAGCTAATTGTTAAGTTGTGCTTTATTTGGCATTACGTATTGACAAATAAGCTTGAATCCAACCTATATTTCTTATACCAATACCTGTAAATGAAACTTAACTATTACTTTTATGTGGACAGCGGTTCTCCCTGAGAACAGTTTTACTTCTCAGAGAATATTTGACGAAGCGCAGAGACATTTTGGTTGTGCTGCTGGCATCTAGTGAGTGGAGGCCAGGGATGTGCCAACCAGATCAGCCCACAGTAAGGAATTATTCTACCTAAAATGGCAATAGTGCAGAGTCTGAGAGATCCTTATCAAATAGCATGTATGACAAATTGTGTGAAAAGCCTAAATTAAGAAACAACTAGCTTTTTAAAATGAAGAATTAGAATAACATCCGGAGAAGGCAATGGCACCCCACTCCAGCACTCTTGCCTGGAAAATCCCACGGATGGCCGAGCCTGGTGGGCCGCAGTCCATGCGGTCGCTAAGAGTTAGTCATGACTGAGCGAGTTCACTTTCACTTTTCACTTTCATGCATTGGAGAAGGAAATGGCAACCCACTCCAGTGTTCTTGCCTGGAGAATCTCAGGGACGGGGTACCTGGTGGGCTGCTGTCTGTGGGGTCGCACAGAGTCAGACACAACTGAAGTGACTTAGCAGCAGAATGAAAAGTGAAGTAGCTCAATCGTGTCCGACTCTTTGTGACCCATGGACTGTTGCCCACCAAGCTCCTCCATCCATAGGATTCTCCAGGCAAGAATACTGGAGTGGGTTGCCATTTGCTACAGGTAGATATCACTTAGTCTTTACCTAGAAATGGTTTATTCATTTTTGTTCAATACAGCATCATTCATAGGGGTGAAAATAAAATATAATAAATGCCCATCAGTAATAAAATGGTTGATCAAATTATAATAGAAGCACATCAAGGAATGTCTTGCAGCCCTTTAAAAATGAGTTAGATCTATACTAGTTAGAAAGTGTGAGATTTATTAATTTTAGCACCTCTTTCTCACTTCCTTTGCTTTGACAAATAAATTTAGCAGTATGTTATATATGTGAATAAAGAGAATATTAATAAACATTAATGAGTTTATTTTTAATATAAAATCTTTAAAACCTAATAAATGTTCATAAATAAAGTTTCCATAATGTTGGTCTTACCTTATGAAACATGAAACTGAGATAAATTTATACATACTAACTTCTAAAAATTTTCCAGATATTGTTTTCATTAAAAAGAAAAATCACGTGACCATACAATGATTTAATTTCCATTGGGTAGTTTCTGCTGAGGGTTGTCCTGGGTAGAGAGATCGCTGTCTTCATTTCTTAAGTAACTTGGATTTATAAATTTATAAATCTTATATAAATGTATAAATTTTTTAAAAACTCATAAATTTGGATTTCCATCAGTCATATTTTAGGATTGGAGTCCTGATAAAGGGGATACCCATGTAATTTAACACATTGTCAGAGTCCAGGGAAGATCAAAATAGATGTAAATTATATGTTTTACATTATTGCCACTCTCTCTCTCTCTCAACTTTTTTTTGGTATTTCAAAAAAAAAACCACATATATACAGAGAGAGGAACTCAGAATAAATATCCTGTAGATAGATTCTTATGAAAATATTGTAAAATAGATAAGAGAGAGAATTACTGGCAAACAGGACTGAAATATGAAAATTTTACATCCGGATGTAACTATTAAATAATTAAAGAGTTTATTTAAGCTAAATAAGGTTGGAGTGAAGAGTTTTCATATAAAAACAAAAAAGTGAACTTATCCTTACTTAAAAGCAACTTTCTCCAAAGAACAGGACAAATACTATGCTTAGCTTGAAAAACACTTTATAACAGATGACTTCTACTTTTTGATTTCAAATTCTTCTCAGAAAAGCACTCTAAAATGAGCTTTTTGTAGGACGAATCATAAATAGAAGCAATGACAAGAGGTGTCTTTCTCTCAGTGTTCATTGCCATTGTCTGACCTTCAAGCATATGGAGAGAATCTGGATTTGTGGTCTGTACCTTTTGACATAAACTATGCTGAACACATGGCCTTTCCAAAAATACTTCAGGGAACAGTTCTCTGAGTATCATTCATCATCTCTTGCCACAGTGACATCTCATTGCATAGGAAAGCGAAAATGTTGCTATGAGATGGAGAGTTGATGGAGAATAGGAAAAAACACAGTAGCTAATAAAGGGCATTTGAATATATTCTTCAATGATATTGATATATTTTGCTTACAATGCACCACACATTACATGAGCTAGAGCATTGTGAACACAAGCAGGGGGGCACATATGCTTCTTTTCTTGGAACTTTCTTTATTTTTGTATGTGATAATGCTTCTGCTTACAGAGGAAGTCTGATCAAACATTTATGAAAATTAGGTTTAAATATACACATCTTGGAAACAGAATTAAGTAAACATGCCTAATGTACTAATAGGGGCTTCCCTGGTGGCTCAGATGGTAAAGAATCTGCCTGCAATGCAGAAGACCCAGGTTTGATCTGGGTTGGGAAGATCCTCTGGAGAAGGAAATGGCTATGCACTCCAGTATTCTTGCCTGGAGAATTCCATGGACAGAGGAGCCTGGCGATCTACAGTCCATGAGGTCCCATATAGTCAGACACAACCGAGTGACTAACACATACACGCCTATAATGTACTAATATCTCTTAGGTCTTCAGTTGACAAGGTAAGAAAATAATTTTTTTTCAATTTAAGCTAAATATATAACTTTATTTTAAATGTATTCAGATAAACTGGATTTATTTTTTCCTAAAAAGAGTAAAAATATTTTTGAGTAATTTTTATGTGATGCATTCTTCATTCTATTTCCTTCTCATATGTGCTCAATCATTCAGTTGTGTCCAACTCTTTGTGACCCCATAGACTGTAGCCCGCCAGACTCCTTTATGGGATTTCCCAGGCAAAAATACTGGAGTAGATTGCCATTTCTACTAAGGTATCAACATCATGTTAGATCCTCAAATGCAGATACATGTTGATGGAGAGTTGTTTATAATGTTTGATATACTCCTTGATTCAAGAAGTTGCTAGAACAACTGAGTAGGCAGCAAGATGTGCATTTAGACTAGAATATCATATCTTGCTAGTTGATTATTTCCATAAAAATTTATTCTCAGAATAACATTCTACCTGCCAAGGTCAAGCTTTGAATTTGAATCATTAATATAAATTATAGTTCGAGATGATCCAAGAAATTTACATTTGGAAGATTTGTTTGGGGAAAAAACTGTCTATAAACTTTTATACAGTGCAGGGAAGGTACGTACAGAGTACAAGAAAATTCCTTTTTAAGTGACAATGCACGTGCGCTCAGTCCTGTCTGACTCTTTGCAACCCCATGGACCATAGCCTGCCGTGTTCCTCTGTCCATGGGATTTTTTAGGCAAGAATATTAGAGCGGGTTGCCATTTCCTCCTCCAGGGGATCTTCCAGATCCAGGGATTGAACCCAAGTCTCTTGGATTGCAGGCAGATTCTTTACCAGCTGAACCATCAGGTAAGCCTGAGAATCCAAGATCCAAGTTTTGAAATACTAGAGTCAACTAGGGATCTTTCAAATCTTTTAAAAAATCAATTAATTTTTCTCTTTCATTCACATATTTATATTATTTTGTATTTTATTCCATTGTCTTTTCCTCTTGTTCAGTCAACTAATCATTTTTCTCTTTCTTACTATGACACCTTCAGTTTCAGCATAACTCACATAAACCAGATCATGGTTCATGATGTATTTTTCTCTCATCATGTCCTTTAGTTCTATGAGGGAATATTAGACACTACCCTAAGTCTTACACAATAGACAGAAAATGTGATGAAACAAAGTCTTTTCATAGTATAATATTTCCAAAGGTGGTATTTTACAATAACCTAAACCCCATAATTAGCAATCTGGGCAAAAGACTCTTGACATTTTGATTTATAGCATTCACAATTAGACTGTTCCAAATCCAGTTTCATTAATTGCTCTGATATTTTTATAAATAAATTATATACCTCTCATGTTGTACATATAGAAAAGTCATATACCATATCTTTGCTTACCTATATCCTCTTCTAGGGGTTTCTAATCACAGTCTGCCTAGAAATCAGCTGGGAAGCTTTTTAAAAATTGAGATACTTTGGATGCATTCCTGGAGACCTGATTAGACTAGAATGGAAAGACCTTAATTTCAGTAAGCAGGACGGGAAGTTCTGAAGCAGGCAGTCAATGGAATGGGTTCATGGGAAAATACTTCCCTCTACTCTGATGTCTTAATCATACCTGAGGTAAAAGAAAATTTAAAATATTTCTCAAAGAATTTTACTTTGGACCATAATGCCATAAGGAAAAGCATAATTATCTTCCCAACTCCCATGAACAACTATGAAAATGGGGAAAATACCAAAAAGATATATTTGTTTAGAGATTTAACAACAGGCAAAGTAGGGCTGTGCACACTGAGACAACAGAAACAAAATATCCTTATTTTCTTCCTGGAAGCAAGTTTTTGGTGGCGAACCCAGGGAGGAGGATCTCATCCAGAATCTTGAGTTTTCTGGACGTTTTCTTCTTCAGTTTTCCATCAGAAGATGGAAACTGGACTTTGGGGTGACCAGACACTGTGGAACAGAATTCTAGAAACAAAGGGATATTCGGAAAAAATATCCCCAGAAATCAGTGTAAGGTCCCTTTAAGAATCTGCTAAGTAAAAGGCTGCATATTTGTAGCATTAAACTCTACAAAGCTAGGTGAAGAATATCTGTAGGGTAGAAGGCAAACAATTCCCG
>SJYC01075592.1:0-10605 GCA_006408675.1 Madoqua kirkii | reverse complement strand
GATTCAAATAAAATATTCAAATAAAATGTTTATGGATTTGAAGATAATATATTTTGCTAATACTTCCACTGTTCTTAAATTAATATATATAATCAGCGTAACACTAACCAAAATAAATTAGTATTAAACCCTATTCTCAATCTCTACACACAAAAAAATTACTTCTAACTAAATGAAATATAAATCTAAATATAAAAGTTAAAACAGCAAAATTGATAGACAAAAATATAAGCAAATCATATTTTGACTTTATATTATAAAATACTGACAGTTTCAAAACTGTTAATCCTATAGAACTTGTAAAACTACAGTCACGTAAAGTGTACCAAATAGCCAATGGACACATGTAAAAATACCGAAATTCAATAGTCTTGAAAACAATGTCCATAAAATGACAACTAACTTCAAATCCTGAAAGATGATGCCAAGCCTCCCTGTCCATCACCATCTTCTGGAGTTCACTGAGACTCACATCCATCAAGTCCGTGATGCCATCCAGCTATCTCATCCTCTGTCATCCCCTTCTCCTCCTGCCCCCAATCCCTGCCAGCATCAGAGTCTTTTCCAATGAGTCAACTCTTCGCATGAGGTGGCCAAAGTACTGGAGTTTCAGCTTTAGCATCATTCTTTCCAAAGAAATCCCAGTGCTGATCTCCTTTAGAATGGACTGGCTGGATCTCCTTGCAGTCCAAGGAACTCTCAAGAGTCTTCTCCAACACCACAGTTCAAAAGCATCAATTCTTCAGTGCTCAGCCTTCTTCAAAGTCCAACTCTCACATCCATACGTGACTACTGGAAAAACCATAACCTTGACTAGATGGACCTTAGTCGGCAAAGTAATGTCTCTGCTTTTGAATATGCTGTTTAGGTTGGTCATAACTTTTCTTCCAAGGAGTAAGCGTCTTTTAATATCATGGTTGCAGTCACCATCTGCAGTGATTTTGGAGCCTCTGAAAATAAAGTCTGACAGTGCTTCCACTGTTTCCCCATCTATTTCCCATGAAGTGATGGGACCAGATGCCATGATCTTTGTTTTCTGAATGTTGAGCTTATACATTAAAATAAAGTAAGTAAAGTCACTTAATCGTGTCCGACTCTTTGTGACCCCATGGAGTTGAACCTACCAGGCTTCTCTCTCTGTCCCTGGGATTTTCCAGGCAAGTGTACTGAGGTGGATTGCCATTTCCTTCTCCAGGAGATCTTCCTGACCCAGGGAATGACCCCGGGTCTCGCACATTGTAAGCAGACACTTTAACGTCTAAGGCACCAGGGAAACACTGTAAAACAGTGAGAACTTTTAACTCTTCAAAAGATAGAGACTTAGGAAAAGAAAGTTTAATTTTAGATATGATAACATTAACTATTAGACATCCAAGTAAACATTATTTGGCTATAAGAAGCTGAATTTCAGGAGGAAAGTTGGTAATTGAGGTATACATTTTGAAGACATCACTTTCTGTATCACAGTAAAATCTTGGGACTGGACAAAATCAGCTAGAAGATAAAAGCAGAGAGAGAAAATGGCCAAGAATTGAGCTTAGGCTTTCCTAAATGTATATTCAGTAAGATAAAGGAAAAACAGCAAAGAAGGTTCAGAAGGAATAATAAATCAAGAAAAAGTAATGTCAGACATATCACATGAATAAAGCATCCAAGAAGGGGTGAGCTTATCTCCTGTATTAAGTGTATATTTTAAGTCTCTAGTATGGATATTAAGAACTGAGTTTCAAATTTGGCAATTCAGATATCACTGATGATTTTAACAAGTGTTGTTCATATTGAGTTGTAAAAATAAAATCTGAATTGTAGACAGCAGTAGAAAAAGTGGGATAAGAGGAAGATGAGAAAATGAGTAAAATAATTTTGACATATATAAAAGCTAAGAATCAGGGTTGAATGTGGGGGAGGGATACATAATGAGGCTTATTTTTAATTTTTTAAGATTGTAACACTTTATAGACTACAAAAGAGGTATTTAGTAGACAGGAGAACTTGATGATGAAGTGAGAAAGATTAATTGCAGAAACAAAAATCTTGAGTATATTCTTAGAGGAAATCCAGAGTACTGGTAGAGGTTTCAGCCTTAGATGTGATCAGAAACATTTTAACTTATATAATAGAAAAGAGAACAGAATATATAACTATGGATACAGGAATTGGATATAGACCAGGTGAGTTACGCAGAAGGTACAATTAATTCAACATCCTTATTTTTCATTGTCATTACCTTGCATTTTCTATATTACATGGAGAGTTTAAGTTTAAAAATGGGAACATAGTATATATCACTTTTCAAGTTTGTTTTAGCCACATGGTTTCCCAAACAAATAATAGATAATTATCTGCTGAATACATTTATAGAAAAAACATCCAACCTGTTTAAAAATTATATTCACTCTTACTGAGAAAATTCCCATAAGATTTTTGATGACATTCTGTATCAAATTTCTGTAATTACTTATATATGTAATTCTTCTTTCCAAGTCAGTTACATGTGTGATTTTTATGACCTTGTTGAAAATAGATTTTATTAATCCAGCAAGGAGCTTCAAAGAGAGATGTGGCCCTGAATATGGAATTTCAGAGAATAATTATCCCCTTCCAGCATAAAAATCACATCTTCAGTTAGCAAAGAATACAAAATAGAAACTTCTTCAGATGGAGAAGAAAGATATTCAGAGGTGAGGGGGAATCTCCCCAAATTGTTTGCATATTCTAAGATATTCCAAGAATAACAGACTCTGTATTCTAACCAACATCCAAGCTTTTATATAACAAACCTGACTGAATTGTGTACTAGTCCAATTCTGAAAAATTTCAGAACATTTAGAATCAATCTCTGAATGTGGATTTTATCCCTCTTCTTACTCTTATTGGCAAAACAGTCAGTTTTTTGCTTTGTTTTAGTTTTGTTTGGGGGAGGTTTTGCCCTGCTTAGTGTCCAACTTAAGTTTCATTTCATTATTTGAAGGAAGAATTGGGGATTCTTATACTTTATGTTAAATATTTCATTGTATCTGAAGCAACTAGCCCTTTCCACAGATTTGCCATTTCTTCAGCTCAATTCAGCCACTCAGTCATGTCCAGCTCCTTGTGATTCCATGGACTCTATCATGCCAGGCTTCCCTGTCCATCACCAACTCCCGGACCTTGCTCAAACTCATGTCCATCTAGTCCATGATGCCATCCAACCATCTCATCCTCTGTCATCCCCTTCTTCCTTCAATCTTCCCAGCATCAGGGTCTTTTCAAATGAGTCAGTTCTTTGGATCAGTTGGCCAAAGTATCAGAGGTTCAGCTTTAACATCAGTCCTTCTAATGAATTTTCAGGACTGATTTCCTTTAGGATTGGATGGTTTGATCTCCTTGCAGTCCAAGAGACTCTCAAGAGTCTTCTCCAACATCACAGTTCAAAAGCATCAATTCTTCAGGGCTCAGCTTTCTTTATAACCCAACTCTCATATCCATACATGACTACTGGAAAACCATAATTTTGACTAGATGCACCTTTATCAGCAATGTCTCTGCTTTATAATATGTTGTCTAGGTTAGTTATAGCTTTCCTTCCATGGAGCAAGCATCTTTTAATTTCATGTCTTCAGTCATCATCTGCAGTGATTTGGAGCACCCTCCCCCAAAATAAAGTCTGTCACTGTTTTCATTGTTTCCCCATCTATTTGCCATGAAGTGATGGAATTAGATGCCATGATCTTAGTATTTTGAATGTTGAGTTTTAAGCCAACTTTTTCACTCTCCTCTTTCACTTTCATCAAGAGGCTCTTTAGTTCTTCTTCACTTTCTGCCACAAGGGTGGTGTCATCTGCATTTCTGAGGTTATTGATGCTTCTTATGGCAATCTTGATTCAGCTTGTGCTTCATCCAACCTGGCATTTCACCTGATGTACTCTGCATGTAATTAAATAAGCAGGGTAGAATATCTTACGTACTCCTTTCCCAATTTGGAAACATCCCATTGTTCCATGTCTGGTTCTAACTGTTGCTTCTTAACCTGCATACAGATTTCTCAAGAGGCAGCTAAGGTGATCTGTTATTCCATCTCTTTAAGAATTTTCCAGTTTGTTGTGATCCACACAGTCAAAGGCTTTGGCATAGTCGATAAAGCAGTAGACTTTTTTTTTTCTGGAACTCTCTTGATTTTTTGATGACCCAACAGATGTTGGCAATTTGATTTCTGGTTCCTCTGCCTTTTCTTTTTTCTAATTGATTTATTTTTTTATTGAAGGATAATTGCTTTACAGAATTTTGTTGTTTTCTGTCAAACCTCAACATGAATCAGCCATAGATATACATATATACCCACCCTATTGAAATTCCCTCCCATCTCCCTCCCTTCCCACCCCTCTAGGTTGATATAGATCCCCTGTTTGAGTTTCCTGAGCCATACAGCAAATTCTTTTGCCTTTTCTAAATCCAGTTTGAATATCAGGAAAATCTCAGTTCATGTACTGTTGAAACCTTGCTTGGAGAATTTTGAGCATTGTCTTTGCTTATACCCTATAAAAATTAGCCTATGCAAGCACTTGCCTTTCCACAGAGCTTCTGGCAGTGGGAGGATACCCTCAGAGGATTAGGAAGCAAGATCTGATTAGGCATTTTACCATTGTCAGATATGATTACTGCATTACCATCCAGGAGGTATTACTTTCCTTATTGCCCTCCTTCAGTCTGCAGAATTCCAAAACCACATTTATTACTCAAGAAGAGTTGCCTGTGACATACTCTCAGGTACTAACTTTGGATTATTTTAATTGACTGATTGATTGATTTAATGTATTTGAGTGTTATGTACCACAAACCAACTAAATAAAATCAGGGAGAGAGCTGAGTGACAGGAACTTCCTAGACAAGTTGTTCAGTTAATCATGAAATGAGAAAAAGCTGAAGAAACAGTTCCTGGGAAGAGCAAGGAAAGGGGAAGATTTGGGAATTTCAGCAGCAGGAGTTTGATGTTATGAAACCTTTAAGATTGTCATAAGTTAACTCCAACTTGATTCTAACAGCCTTCACTCTGTATGTTACTCCATAATTTTCAAAATTTCTAATAGATTAACTATAATTGACACAGCCTCTGTCAGATGCCTGCGTTTGTGACCAGATGAAAAGATATTTTTATCAGATATATGATGAGGGTGGTAGGTAACAGGCTTCTGGTACCATGGAGAAAGTATATGTATGTATTAATACATACTATATGATAATTTAGTAGCTACCATCCTGGAAAATACAGAGAAGTTGTCATACTTTTTTTGTTGTCTTTCTCCTTCACTTAAATTGGTTGTCTGTTTTCCTAGAATGTATATATAATTATACCACCTAAGTAGCTTTCAATTACATCACCTCCTCCTGCAGTTCTAAGATGACAAGTGTCATCTTTCTTCTCTTATTTCATTTTTCTATCTAACTTTCATTGGCTTTCTTGCACAAAGTCTAAAACTATAAAACTGTATGTGTGAAATTCTACTCTTAAAAACAAAGCAAAATCAATTAACCATCTTTTGGATGTGTCTGTGTTTTAATTACCCATATTTTACCCCAATGTGAAGCATTATATAAAAGGTAGACAGATAATCATACAGGACAGTGCCTTCTAAAATTTCATTTAAAAATCATACAATACCTTAATCATTTGAAAAACAGATTTCAGCTTAAAACATATAATATTTATTACCCATAGCATATTAATTATGTAAGCAGTTTTTAAATTTTAGTTCCCAGTCAATAATTTAGACTGCTTCATAAAAATACAGAGTTCCTTTTCTTATAATTTGTTACTTTGGCCCATAATATCTTTTGGGGGGCCCAGAAAATAGTATGTAACAAACACCACACAGAATTTGGAGCAGGCTCTCTGAAGATTAAAAAGCTAAGAAAAATTCAACTATAATTTCAACCCTATGTGTCAATCATAAGCATAAATAGACATTATGAAATCAGTTATTACTACTAGCTATTGGTTGCTGATCATGCAGTTTTGAAAAGCTGAGGAATCATTTTCCTCTAGAACTTTAGATTTTTGCAAAATTGATTACTGTATTAGTGTATTTTGTATCATAATTATTAGAAAGAGAAAGAGCACATATCATCTTCTCTTAAAAAGAAATGTACGGGAAACTAAAATTAAGGCACGGTCCCAAGATTACACAGCAACTGAGGTTCAATTTTTATTTACTATTCATTTTATTTTCTTCCACTGTCACTACATTAGCTTTCAAGGAATGTTCTACAAAAAAAAAAGTATTAAAAAATAATAGGTTAATTTCACCAAATAATGTAAGTACTTTTTTTTTTTTTTTATCAGCTGGAAGCAGCAGAGGAGTGTTATTCCTCCTGGTATTTCTCAACCAGACTCTTTTGCATGATAAAACAATTTTACTCTCATTGGCCTATTGTAGCATTTAAGTTCATTTCCCATCCATCCACATTCCAGTTGGGCACCATAGAGGTTTAGTTTTCTGTCCATCTGTTGAAACAATCAACCCCTTCCTGTCTATGCTAATGATAGAAGAAGGATATATATATATATATTTTTTTTTTTTTTTTTTAAGGGCCCTGTGGTTGTTCTAGTTTAGTTTTATTTTATAATCCAGAGGCATTTGGACCAGCAGGTCAATGAATTCTGGGAACTGCCTCATTTTGACACATGAGACCTTTGAGGAAAGAATCAAAGTTAAATTCCATGAATAAATGCTAGTGTTTAATAACCATTCCATTTATGGAAGCTTTATTGTGAATTCATAAAAGCAAGGACAACATTTCCTTGCTAGTCTACAAATCATCATCATAAGTAAGGCAATCTTGAATAAATTAACTGGACTGTGTAGCCTGCTTGGCAGTTGAGGTTTTTAAATATGGATGGGAGAAGCAGACACTGGAGAAGCTGTCCTGAAGCAAGCAAATGACAGCTCTCACAAATAAAGGGGAAAATGTTAAAACAATAAGCGAAAGAGAAACAATTACTTGCTCATTACAAACATGTCATATTGCATTCTTTATTCTGATTGTGGAAAATTAGCCATTGACTACCAGGAACAATTGATTTTCTTTCACAGCTGTTTTCTAATTACATCTGAACACTGAAAATTCTAGTGCAGCCATTCAGCTGTACAAAGAGAATTTTCTTTTCTTTTTGTTGCTTTTGCTGCAAGCTATACCCAGCAGCAGGACTGGAGTGAGATGTTCTGTACTGTATGTCTGTGGTGTTTGGATTGAATGCCATGCTTTTCAAGAATGTTATAAGAACTCAAATATTTTAAATTATACAGGGCTAGACTTAGTGAACAAGCTGTTTGGCCAGATGCTATAGCTTTCTCTTTCTTTTTAACACCATTATCAAAACAAGAAAAAAAAGAGTAAGATAGCTTCAATCCCAACATCCACTTCTTAATCACTGTATGATTGTCAATGGATCTATTTTTGTCATTGTGGTTTCTGATGAGTGCTTTGGCACAGTCTTTCGGTGCGGGTCGGGGGTGATAGGCAGTTTCCTGTCAGTTGATTCTGTGTGTAAATTCTAAGCAAAGAGCATGGAGATTATTAACAGGCAGGATTCCAAGGTTTCAGAGAAGCAATTGAAATTTTGGATGCTTTCTCTAAGCTCTTCAGAATTTCTCCCAAAAATGATTTCAGTCTTAAATGAGGCCAGAAATGCGAAATTTGCCCTTGGGAGTTTTCTAGGACTTGTGGTTAGTAAATTCTGGAAAAAGAGTTAAGCTACTTCCTTCAGAGCTTCGGGTTTCTAACCCTTGCCATAATTTAGGTAAAATCAGCAATGTTAACAACTCTAATAAAGTGAAACCTAAAAATAAGCTTTATTTCTTCTCAATGACATAGTTTTAAAAAAAAAAAAACTTTAAGCTTTTTATGCTATTGTACCAAGATCTGGTTTCTTTGCTGTCATTTATTAAATATTTGCCCTCCAACTAAGAAGTAATCTTAACCACAAGCCTCTTCACTAGATTGAGTTTTTTTTATATAGCTTTGAATATGATAGCTAACCTCTGTAGTTCCTGAAGCAATGCAATATAACTTGACATTTGCTATTTTACCTGAAAGCCTCAAAGAGTCTTCCATAGTACAGTCTATTTTAATATCTCTTTTGTCAAGATTAAGAAGATTGAGTTGATACTTTATCTCACATTTTCAATGTTTTTTATTCCAATTTTGGATAAATTGTATTTACAACATATATAATATAAATAAATATTAACAAGAAATAGAACAATATGAAAGTAAAGAAGAAAAATCAGAGCCAGATTGTAGATGAAACAGAAACAAACAGATTTTCAAAGGAATTATTACAATAGAGGAAAAGAGAACCTCAGTATATATTGATCTCATTTCTAAATACAACATGGACAAGTTGAGATTTATATCAAAGGGGCAGTTTGAAGGGGTCAGTGGATGGAAACCTTAGGGGTAAGTGGTGATTCTGGCTTAGCAGATTCAACACAATTCTTACCAAATTAGACCAAGGTTATCACCTAACCCTTGTAAGTAGTGGAAGATGAAGAACTTGATCTTCAGATATCCAGAGTGGTGAATTCTCACTTAACAGGATTATTGCATTTAAGCAAGAATCTTGAGGACATGCCTCAGGGAGCCAGGCTCAAGGAGCCAGTCAATAGTCTGGTCAAGGAGAGAGTCTTTGTCATAATGTACTGATACTAATTTTATTTTATTACGTATTTTCTCAGTTTTTGATATTATAAAATGTGAAAACCATTAACATCAAGTTTTTTAATCTCTCAGAAAGAATTTTTGAAACAACTAGGAAAAACAGAGCTTTGGGTATGATGGAGACACATAATTAATCTAATAAAATCAATTTTAAAAGATTCTGGGATTTTCCTCACATCTAACCATAAAACTATTAATAAAACAAAAGAATTTCCTATCAGCATCAAAGAATGCCAAATGTACACTACCCAATATTCAGGATTTGGTTATCAAAATCAAAAGCATTGCAAATATTTCATATCTAAAAGGGTTTAATATATAGAATTAGAGGCCAATACAATTATTGGGAGGTGAGGAATGAAGGTCAAAAGGGCTGATTTCAGTGAATTCTTAAGTAAAGGAATCTTAGGAAGTCATTCATGATTTCAGTTGCCTACCATCCCTCCAAGAATTACCATCAACAAGATAGCCCAAGATCTCTGGGGAAAAAACCCACATCTGCCATCTGCCAAAATCTATCCATTTACCCTCCACTATCACATGAGAACACTGGCTTCTAATCCTACACAACCTCATGAGATAGCCTCTCATCAGCTTAGTATAATCGAACCCCAGTGGCAAGCATGGTAAGGACTTATAGTTTCCAGTCTTTATGCCCCTAAGGAATAGGAAGTGTCTTAGAAAGTCAGAGATGATCATATTACAAAAATATCTAGAAGAACTACATTTGAATACAACAGGAATCCAATCCCTGAAAGCAATAGCAACAATAATGATACCTCATGTACAGCTCTTCAATGAGACAGTCATTGAGTATTTTTTTTTTACCAATGGGCTTCCCAGGTAGAGCTAGTGGTTAAAAAAAAAAAAAAAAAAATCTGCCTGCCAATGCAAGAGACATAGGTTAGATCTTTGAGTCAGGAAGATACCCTGGAGGAAGGCATGCAACCCACTCCAGTATTCTTGCTTGGAGAATCCCATGGACAGAGGAGCCTGATGGGCTATAGTCCATGGGGTCACAAAGATACAATTAAGGCAACTTAGCATGTACATATGGTATAAATTTTTCTCCAGACTTAACTCTATGTCAACTATTCAATGATAGCGGCAGCAATATATACCAAAGAAGAGAAGTGGAGAATATAATTATGTAATTGATTTTTCTTTTCCTCCCCTTCTTTCTTTTAGCAAAAGAACCACCACTACAACATAACTTTCATTTTACAACAGCAGTATGTCTGATATGACATAAAATGAGAAGAAATGTCTACACTATGTTAACTCTCTTTATGAGAAAATCATAGGAAAAATATATATTAATCGACAGCCAATATACACATCACAGTATTCTGTTTGAACACCTGATTTGTTCTAGGGTTAGGTTACCATGAAGATAAATTATATGAATTGTGAAAGCAGAGAATATGTATGTTTAGCATTTTCCACATGGCAGATCTAGGTCTAATGTGTGAATAATATAAGAAAAGTAAAAATAAATAAATGGGATCTAATTA
The DNA here is from genome assembly GCA_006408675.1 of Madoqua kirkii. Lineage (NCBI taxonomy): Eukaryota > Metazoa > Chordata > Mammalia > Artiodactyla > Bovidae > Madoqua > Madoqua kirkii. Next base: position 394 of record SJYC01075592.1, on the reverse strand, counting down.
AGATTAAAAGCTTCTGGACAACAAAGGAAACTATAAGAAAGGTGGAAAGACAGCCTTCTGAATGGGAGAAAACAATAGCAAATGAAGCAACTGACAAACAACTAATCTCAAAAATATACAAGCAACTTATGCAGCTCAACACCAGAAAAATAAACAATCCAATCAAAAAATGGGCCAAAGAACTAAATAGGCATTTCTCCAAAGAAGACATACAGATGGCTAACCAACACATGAAAAGATGCTCAACATCACTCATTATCAGAGAAATGCAAATCAAGACCACAATGAGGTATCATTTCACACCAGTCAGAATGGCTGCAATCCAAAAGTCTACAAGCAATAAATGCTGGAGAGGATGTGGAGAAAAGGGAACCCTCTTACACTGTTGGTGGGA
>SJYC01075590.1:0-14844 GCA_006408675.1 Madoqua kirkii | reverse complement strand
TATCAAAAGCTGCTTTTATTTATAGTTTGAAAATAGATTCAGATGGGTAATTTAATTTTTTAAGCATTAATCCAAAAACTAATTAAAGCATTGTTCAGAGAAAGATTACTCTTACAAGTAGAATTTTATTTTTGGAAACACATTTTGGGGAAAAGGATTTAAACTATAATTATCAGTATATTATCCAATTTTTTATGTTGTTATTTGCAAAATAGCCTAAACCATGCCTGAAACCTTAGAGAAAATTCAGATTCACAGGAATACAGAAAGTTTCTCTGTAGGAAAATTCCAAAATAGTAGGTGAATTCAGAGAACTGACAAAGAGAAACCAGTTATATATATATATATAATGTATAATTGGAAATACTGGATGAAAATTCACATTAATTTAGCTGGAAACAAAACAGCCCCATGCTATAAAAAATAATCAACATGCAGAGTGTTAAATTGGAGAAGGAAATGGTAACCCACTCCAGTATTTTTCCCTAGAGAATCCTGTGGACAGAGGAGCCTGGTGGGCTGCTGTCCATGGGGTCGCACAGAGTTGGACACAACTGAAGCGATTTAGCAGCAGCAGCAGCAGAGTGTTAAATGGCTATGAAATAAAAATAAGTCATTTAACTTTTGGTTGCTGTCCAACCAAAGGTCAATGATACTAGTGACAATATTCTCCAATAAAAATAGCTTTCAAAGAAAAGCTCCACATAAATCATTTTTTTGTTATAACACTATGATGAGATAAGTAGAGTACTAGAGTTATTCTCTGCAGAAGGCAATGGCACCCTACTCTAGTACTCTTGCCTGGAGAATCCCATGGACAGAGGAGCCTGGTAGGCTATAGTCCATAGGGTCACGAAGAGTGGGACACGACTGAGCAACTTCACTTTCACTTTTCACTTTCACCCATTGGAGAAGGCAATGGCAACCCACTCCAGTGTTCTTGCCTGAAGAATCCCAGGGTCGGGGGAGCCTGGTGGGCTGCCGTCTATGGGGTCACATAGAATCGGACACGACTGAAGCGACATAGCAGCAGCAGAGTTATTCTCATAGAGCAAATTTTTTTTGGGGGGGAGGACTCAGGATTTATTTATTTTGTAAATTTAATACTTTATTCCATTTCACAATACTGAATTGGTTTTGCCATACACTGACATGAATCAGCCACATATGTGGACGATAAATAGTGTCTGTTAATTTTGAAGAAGCATGTTTTTACAAGGCCCTTTATTTTTATAACCATCTCTTTAAATTTTCACACATGCCCATGCAATCTATGGAGCTGCTGCTGCTGCTGCTGCTGCTGCTAAGTCATTTCAGTCGTGTCCGACTCTGTGCAGCCCCATAGACGGCAGTCCACCAGGCTCCCAAGTCCCTGAGATTCTCCAGGCAAGAGTACTGGAGTGGGTTGCCATTGCCTTCTCCTATAGGTACTCAATCCTTTGTGCTCTTTAGGACTATAAAAACAGAAACAATGTTTATAGTTTTTTTCTATATGTGTTGCATATAAATACAGTACTATAGCTTTAATTATCTTTGAAAATTTATCTGTTAATAAAATCTAAATTTTCAAGGATTAAATGTAACTTTTGACTACTTTACGGTTCTCATTAGTTCTTACCATCAATATCTATTAGTTCATCTACTCTGATCCCCTCAAGTTCAACAGTATGCCCCTTTTCCACTCACCTCCACACCACACCTTCTGCCTGTCTCATCCTCTGATATTGATATCTGTTCCGGTCTGCCTTCTGAACTGGATGGAAGGAAGGATTCCTGGGCAGAATCCATATTGTCTAAATTTGTGTCATTGGCTCTTATAATACCTACCAATATATCTGTGAAGCAAAATAAGCTAAATTCTAGGCCAGATTTTCTTTTGGAACAGGAGAATTTATCTATTAAGAACACCTCAGCCATTGGCGTAGGTAGCAAAGTTGTTCTTTGTGCCTAGTGCCATCTGTCTCCCTTTCTGTTTGTCCTATGTCCATTCTTACCGTTTTCCAAATATGTCTGAAAGTCTGGCCCTTGCCTGGCCCTCTTTGCCTCACTCTCCTTACCATTTCTGCCATTTGCAGGCTGTCTGACACTTATTCTGTCCTGCACTTCTGTAACAGGTATTATGAATGGGTTTAATTTTTTTTTTCTCTTCTTAGTTCTTTCTGGGAATCTAGCTCCATAGATTAGGAGAATGTAATGGCACCCCACTCCAGTACTCTTACCTGGAAAATCCCATCACTCTCCTTACCATTTCTGCCATTTGCAGGCTGTCTGACACTTATTCTGTCCTGCACTTCTGTAACAGGTATTATGAATGGGTTTAATTTTTTTTTTCTCTTCTTAGTTCTTTCTGGGAATCTAGCTCCATAGATTAGGAGAATGTAATGGCACCCCACTCCAGTACTCTTACCTGGAAAATCCCCTGGACAGAGGAGACTGGTAGGCTCTAGTCCACTGGGTCACTAAGAGTCAGACACAACTAAGCAACTTCCCTTTCACTTTCATGCATTGGAGAAGGAAATGGCAACCCACTCCAGCGTTCTTGCCTGGAAAATCCCAGGGACGGGGGAGCCCGGTGGGCTGCCGTCTATGGGGTCGCACAGAGTTGGACACAACTGAAATGACTTAGCAGCGGCAGCAACAGCTCCATAGATTGCATGGGCATGTGTGAAAATTTAAAGAGATGGTTATAAAAATAAGTGCCTTGTAAAAACATGCTTCTTCAAAATTAACAGACACTATTTATCGTCCACATATTGTGTGAGAGGCTTTGGAATGGGCAGAAGTAGTCCACATTCTCAGGCAGTTTCCAATAATGCTAAAATGCTGGGTTTCAGCTAATGGCCCATAGGGACAAACTGAAGGAATCTCAGTCTATGAGTAACACAACAAGATTTATATTCTAGAAAGAAAGGATTTGCTGCAATTAAAGAATTATCTGGAAGATGCAAAACAAAGATGGGACTGCCAGTGTAGAGGCCTACTGAATTAGTTTCAGGAAAATATTATGGCTCAGGGAATAATAAAGGATAAATAGAGAAGAGTAAAAGGATATGAGAGTTATACAACTGGCCCTCCATATCAATAGCTATGGATTCAATCAACTGCAGGTTGAGAATATTCAAAAAGAAATTTTTCAGAACATTCCAAATAGCAAAACTTGAATTTGCTGCATACAGGCAACTATTTACAGAGTATTAATATTTTATTTTGGCATCTCTGGTGGCTCAGATGGTAAAAAATCCACCTGCAAAGGGGGAGACTTGGGTTCTCCCCTGGTTGGGAAGATCCCTTGGAGAAGGGAACAGCTATCTACTCCAGTATTATTTGTGTAGTATTTACATTGTATTAGGTATTATAAGTATTTAGAGATAATTTAAAGTATGCAGGAGGACTGCATAGTTTACATACAAATACTATGCCTTTTAGATAAAGGACTTGAGCATCCACAAATGTGGGTATCTGTGGGGGTCCTCAACCAATCCCCTGCAGATACAAGGGATAACTGTACAAGAAAAAACAGATAGGACTTGGTAATTATCAAATGTGAGTGTGCGCACTGAAAGCAAAGCATTGTAATTCTTGAATGGATGAATAAAATGTGTTTTATATGTATATGCATATATATATATATGGAAATTACTTAACCATGAAAAAAGAAAGAAATAATGCCATTTGCAGCTACATGGATGGACCTAGAGATTATGATACTAAGTGAAGTAAGTCAGAAAGAGAAAGACCATATAACTTATATGTGAAATATAAAATATGACACAGATGAACTTATCCAAGAAACAGAAATAGACTCACAGACACAGAGAGCAGACTTGGGAGAGGGGAGCAGGAGAGGACTGGATTGGGAGTTTGGGATCAACAGATGCAAACTATTATATATAAAAGGGATAAACCACAAGGTCTTAATGTATAGCATAGGGAACTATATTCAATATCTTGTAATAAACCATAATGTAAAAGAATATGAAAAACTATATCTGTATACACATATATATATCAAATCACTTTGATGTACACCTGCAACTAACAGAATATTTGTAAATCAACTATACTTCAATAAAAATAGAGTGAACAGAGATTGAAAGTGTAGTGTAAATTAGAGGAAGAAAAATATGATTGAAAATTGAGAATTAATTAAGAGCTAAAACTTAGTTGACTAGAAATTTAACAGCACAGATTTTGTTATGTCCTTAAATAGGATCAGTCATTGTGAACAAACTATGAGGCAGGAAGGAAAAGATGTCTCTTTGTGTCTATTTCTAAGTACAGAGAAACGGAGAATAGATATCAGATGATATTAAGTGCCAGGCTAGAAGCTGAGGTCCTAAACAGCATCCATCACAGGAGAGCTGCCAAGTACACAGGGCTCCCCTGATTGGGAGGGTCTGATTCTACTCAGTGAGATTAATAGTGCATCATTTTGCTCCAGTCACTATTTTGCAAAATTATTAGCAAGCTGAAGGAAGAAAATACAAAATTTCAGAAATTTTAAAAGTGACATTTTAGATCAAAGAAAGCCCTAAAATAGGTACAAGCTAAGTTTATAGAAAGAGGTAAATGGAAAGCTCTCAACTGTGAAATTGCCATCCTTTTTCCAAAACATAGTAGCCTTTAACGCTGTAAATTGCCACCTAGCACTGCATGAAAGGTTAATTGTTTTAACAAAAGCCAGTCAGTCTGTTCTTCGGAAACCTTGGTTCTACCCAAATAATACCTGAATATCTGAAAGGCCAGAGGAGATATTTTAAATAGTAGAAACAGAACATACCATCCATATAAAGTATGCCTGAACACTGAAAATTAAACTAGAGATTGTGCAACAAAATTAGGCCAGTAAGGTTGTTTGGGGCTTCCCCAGTAGCTCAGTGGTAAAGAATCCACCTGCAATGCAAGAGATTCAGGAGTTGTGAGTTGGATCCCTGGGTCAGGAAGATCCCCTGGAGGAGGGAATTGGCAACCCACTCCAAAATTCTTACCTGGAGAATCCAATGGACAGAGGAGCCTGGTAGGCTACAGTTCACAGGGTCACAAAGAGTTGGACATGATGGAAGTGACTGAGCACGCACATGCAAAGTTGTTTTAAAATAGTAGAATATGTTTTTAGACTCTTAATAGTTGGTAGAAACAGATTTTTTCATAAAAGATTACTGAATCTAATTTTTCTCTCCCATTAGAGAATATTTGCAACTATTTCTCAGTCAGTTCAGTTCAGTCGCTCAGTCATGTCCAAATCTTTGCAACCTCATGAACCACAGCACACCAGGCCTCCCTGTCCATCACCACCAACTCCTGGAGTTTACCCAAACCCATGTCCATTGAGTCAGTGATGCCATTTGACCATCTCATCCTCTGTCGTCCCCTTCTCCTCCTGCCCTCAATCTTTCCCAGCGTCAGGGTCTTTTCAAATAAAGTATTGGAATTTCAGCTTCAGCATCAATCTTTCCAGTGAACACCCAGGACTGATCTTTAGAATGGACTGGTTGGATCTTCTTGCAGTCCAAGGGACTCTCAAGAGTCTTCTCCAATACCAGTTCAAAAGCATCAGTTCTTCTGCACTGAGCTTTCTTTATAGTCCAACTCTCACATCCATGCATGACTACTGGAAAAATAATAGCCTTGACTAGACAGACCTTGGTTGGCAAAGTAATGTCTCTGCTTTTGAATATGCTGTCTAGATTGGTCATAACTTTCCTTCCAAAGAGTAAGCTTCTTTTAATTTCATGGCTGTAGTCACCATCTGCAGTGATTTTGGAGCCCAGAAAATAAAGTCTGTCACTGTTTCCACTGTTTACCCATCTATTTGCCATGAAGTGATGGGACCAGATGCCATGATCTTTGTTTTCTGAATGTTGAGCTTTAAGCCAACTTTTTCACTTTCCTCTGTCACTTTCATCAAGAGGCTCTTTAGCTCTTCTTTGCTTTCTGCCATAAGGGTGGTGTCATCTGCATACCTGAGGTTATTGATATTTCTCCTGGCAATCTTGATTCCAGCTTGTGTTTCCTCCAGCCCAGCATTTCTTATGATGTACTCTGTATATAACTTAAATAAGCAGAGTGACTAATATGGGGGCATAAAGACCCCTCTCTTTCATTTAAGAGGATGTTTCCTTGCTGACTTCCCTGGTGGCTTAGATGGTAAAGCGTCTGTCTACAATGCAGGAGACCTGGGTTCAATCCCTGGGTTGGGAAGATCCCCTGGAGAAAATGGCAATCCATACCAGTACTATTGCTTGGAAAATTCCATGGACAGAGGAGCCTGGTAGGCTACAGTCCATGGGGTCACAAAGAGTCAGACACAACTGAGCGACTTCACACTTTCCTTGCTGATAATGATGAGATAAACATAGCTAACATAAACACAGTTCGACTTATGATACTCACTTGAGGAGGCTCTCTGAACCTTAGATTCTCAGGAGAGTTCTATCAATTGTTACAACTCCAGTCCTCAACAGAGCAAGGGATTTCGGCTCAGAAAATAGAAGTTTGATGGACATGTGCTCAAGGATCTCTCAAAAAAGATGTAAAAAAATATTACTAAAGTGCCAAAATTCCTCCAAACTTTACTATTCAATCATAGCTTTTCCCTAAAGTGTCCCCAAACAGCCTCTTTTTTCTTCCTTTCAAAATTACGAATATAGGACACCAATATCTGGTGCCTTTTACATGTGGCAACAGAAATGTGCCATTTATATGTGAGATGAGTTAGAGTTGGAAGAGAATAGGACTGGAAATATGGAAAATAAAACTCACCCCATTGACACCATTTACACAGAATCTTGGTGCAAAGATGTCTCCTTCGTTTTGATGGGCAATTATGCCACTGGATAGAGAGCTTGCAGAACTAAGTGAAATAGAAGCAGCATGGATTTTGAGTCACCACTAAGGATCGGGAGTCAGGACTGATACAAGGTGTCATCATAAAAGAGATTTGTAACTGTGTGTAAATCCCCTTGCCTCTGTAGAATTCATTCTCCTTAATGTAAAATGAAGACAAAACAAATTTCAGGGTATTGTCCACTTTGGAAATGGCAGCAATATATTCTTGATGATATTTAAGATGAGAATGCAAATTGGTGAGGTCGCTATGGGAGACAATATGGAGGTTTCTCAAAAAACTAAAAGTAAAATAACCATGTGATCCAGTAATTCCATTCTTTCCACCATCTGAGGATACAAGAAGTCAGCCATCTGCAACCCCCAAGAGGATATTCACCAGAATCCAACTGTGCTACCATACTGATCTTGAACTTCCTGCTTCCAGAACTATGAAAAATAAATTTCTGTTGTTTATAAACCACTTAGTTTATGGTACTTTGTTATGACAGTTCAAGCTGACCACAGCAGTTGGGATCAACTTCCAATTTTTTATCCTTTGCACTTTTTTTTTTCTTTTTTTTAATTTAATACTTTATTCTACTTTACAATACTGTATTGGTTTTGCCATACATTGACATGAATCAGCCACAGGTGTACACGATCTCCCAATGCCAGGGAACCCTCTTGCATTGTTGGTGGGAATGCAGACTAGTACATCCATTATGAAAAACAGTGTGGAGATTCCTTTAAAAATTGCACATAGAACTGCCTTATGACCCAGCAATTCCACTGCTGGGCATACACACCAAGGAAACCAGAATTGAAAGAGACACATGTACCCCAATATTTATTGCAGCATTGTTTATAATTGCCAGGACATGGAAACAACCTAGATGTCCTTTGCACTTTTTATGTTGTGAAATCTCTCTCAGGCTTCCTTTAGTTATAAGGTTTTTTGACATTTCCTATAGGAAATCTTTAGCCTTTCATCACAACCACTTTCCTCATTTGTCTTCGTAAGTTCACCTTTACTAAATTCCTCTGTCTGTATATCTCATGTCTACAGAAGGGAAACAGCATCAACACTCCCACGTAAGTTATATCTTCTATAATTCCATTAAAGTGGGACCTGAGTTGCACTTCTAGCATCATCACTTTTATTTCTTAATGGCACTTTTTCTTTGCTGGTCAACATTCTTTTCCAAATATGCATTTTTTGTATTTAAAATGTCATGTGAGTTTATCACTGGGAGGCAAGGAGGCAACGTAATTACATGCTTTGCTATCAGTACATGAACTGAATAAGAGATATGCAGTCAATGACAGACCTTGGGAAAAACAGGCACATTCCTTATTCACATAATGGTTTGTGGATTAAAGAGTTAGCGGTCATGTTTGTACTTATGTAATTTTTTCCGGTTAATCCATGCTAGTAACTGAAATGAAAATTGTGTTGTTTGGGGACTGGTGTTATCTAATTTCACTGATAACTAAAATTTTTACGTGTAAGAGCTATGAGAAGTGAGGACTGTCTGTACTAGATTCTGTGTGTGTGAAACACAGAGTCCCTGCCTTCAGGAAGGAAAAAAGCAGATGTTAAGTAAAACAAAAGCAAAAACAATGAACTACAAGGGGTAGTAAGTCCTCTGAAGAAAAAAGGAAAAAATTAAGGGAGTATAAAAGAGCCTGTTAACAGTGGGAAATGATATATTTAAAGAAAGGGTCATGAAGGGGTATTTGATACTTTCTTAGGAAGATAAATTTTAATGGATATGTCAAAGATGGTTTGAGAGGGACTTCCCTGGTGGTCCAGCAATTAAGACTCTGAGTTGCCAATGCAAAGGGCATGGGTTCAATCCCTACTGAGGAACTAAGATCCTACACGACATGCAGGGCAGCCAAAAAGTTTTTTTTAATTAAATCAACTATACTTCAATAAAATTCATTATTAAAAAAAGAAAAAGAGGGTGTGGGGAAAGCATTTCAAGAAAATGGAACTCAAGACAAAAGTTATCATGAGTAAGGGATCAATGCATTCCAGTAAGTGAAGGAAGCCCTTCTGACTGAGCACAGTGTGTATATAGGAATGTGTGTTGGGAAAAAGTAAAATACAAGTAAAGGAAGCAGGCATTGGTCAGAGAATACTGGATATATAAGGTGTGCTATGGGAGAAGGCAATGGCAACCCATTCCAGTACTCTTGCCTGGAGAATCCCATGGATGGAGGAGCCTGGTGGGCTGCAGTCCATGGGGTCGCACAGAGTTGGACACGACTGAAGCGACTTAGCAGCAGCAGAGGTGTGCTATGAAGAAAAATGGAAGGCAAAATGGGAGTTTTGAGCTGATAAATGATACATTTGCATTTGAAAAGAAAAATATCTGTTCTTGCCTTGATGAATTAGATCTTCTGACTATACATCACTATAAAAGATGGACAAAATATTAAAAATGCCTTTTATTTGCATGTTTTGAATAGTAATCAACACAAGACTATGATCCTTGATGGAAAGAAAGCTCAGAAAATAAGCCTACTTACAACTGAGTTATCTCCCTGAGGGTATTTTAAAGGTTCTATTCAGGGAAGTAAGATCCAGAGTTTCACTCTTGCTGCATAAAAACGTCAAATATTCACAGTTTAGGATGAAAGACAGCTTTGATTTTTGTGGGTGGGCAAGGGGCAGTAAACTGAAGCTTTAATGTACTTGGCTGGTTCCTATGCTGACTTTGTACAAGAAGGTACTTGAAGCTTAGTACAATATCAGCTGTTTTCATAAGCCACAAAGTACTGAAGAGATGCTAGAATTTAAGAGTGGCAAAAGTGAAAAAAATTTCTTCTTTCAGTCAAATGGCCTGATATCTAATTGTGCACCTAAGATTCGTGTTCTTCAGTGATTCTGGGAAAAGTGTCATAAAGACATAAATACCTGGTAATGAATGAACCTCAATTAATAGGGGCTTTAAATGTCTCCAACACCAATGAAGAACCGGGACAAAGACTCAATAATATGCTTACAGAAAGCAAAAGCTCACATACTTGAATTATCAGGATATTTCTCACAGTCACTTTTATTATTGGGAGATAAAAAATCTAGAGTAGAAGCTAATATTTACTGAGCCTTCTCTGAAATTCCACACGCTCAGACAATGTTCTGAATGCTTGACTTGTGTTGATTTATTGGGTATTCACAAGAGATCTTTACACATTTTTTTAGGAGAATAGGATACACAGAAAAGCTGAAAAAAACAAGCCAAATACTGCACATCTAGGCAGTGAAGGAGATGAGATTTAAATGCAAGTCTGACACCAGCATTCAGCTACTCTCCCATGCAGTTCCTTATTACACAAAACCCTCTCACTACCAGCAAAGCAGCCCTCTGGAGCAGAATAACACAAGCATGTTCTCCCTTACGGCTCTGCAGATATCTGAATTTGGCTCTCAGTTATCCTCTCGATTTTCTTTTGTCCAGATTGGATAGCACTGATTCAATCAATGCTTATTCATACATCCTGGATTCCCAATCATCATTCTGATTACACATTTGAGATGCTAATTGTTCTATTAAGACAATGTGCCTTGAATTTAAATCATTGCTCTGTATTTGGCTAGCCTCTGCAAAATAGTTAAGAGCAATTAGCTTTACTGAGCTAGTGATTGCACTTTTTTTAAAGAGGTCTGGAAGTCATACATGGAAGTCAAACCAAACCATAAATTTGGTTTCAATGTTTGCTCCAACAGAATCTGAGATTGGTCAGTGAAATCTCCTGGCTACATTAACGTGGAAGTGGAAGGCAGACCACCTCTATTATCTGGGCAATTGCTTTTATTTTTATCTAAATGCATGGCATAATTTTTAATACCTGTAAATTCCAACATGTTTGCATTCACGTGATATTTAAAATACTATTTCTTAAAAGGATACTAGTCTTCCTTCCCAGTTTATATCAATCATATATTTGAATGTTATCCCTTTTACATCTCCATTCATGTAACTGGTAATATTGTTAAAGACAGGCAAAATTAAACAAATGGCATTTTAGTAGACCTATAGCAATAGCCAGTATTCTTTTCTTTATATCTTCAGTGTAGTGTGTATTTAAATATGAAGAATTTTCAATTTTGCACAAAAAATAAAGCTTTAATATAAACTTCTGTGGAACAAGGATCTCTGTGGCTTCAGTTTGTAAAGAAAGCAGAATCTACATAAAACTACTGAAATCTCACAGTAATTATATGGCTATGCTATTAACAAAACACTATATCTTATGGAAATTTTCTTTGTAGAATTTTGAAATACATTAGTCTGCATTATTGCCTAACAACTCTGAGTATATTGATGTTTCAGTTTTCTGTTTTATAAAGTGAAACTCAATAATATTGCAATAAACAAGCTCCTTGGCTCCAGGGCATTTTCTTGCAATTGCATTAAAGCTTTTCTTATAAAGATTACATATATGGTTTTAAATCAATCAAGAGAGTTAAGAGAGTGCATGCTTCTAAGTTTCTCTTGGATTCCAGTTTCCATCACAAATGTTTACCTTATTTCTTCTCTCTCCTCTTAAACTCCCTTATTTATAACCAGCTAATTGGTTATATAAGTCTTCTCTAAGTCCTTTTATTTAATATATTGTCTCAATGTCTTCTCCAGTTTGAATAAATATTCTTGCTTTTGTACAGCATTTTCACATCAGTATGCAACCTCACTAACAAGCCATGACAGAGGAAAAATGAAAAGACATAAAGGTGGGAAGAATTAAATGAGAGAGGTGGATTTTCCTGCACCGGCAGGACTGAGTGACTGACTAGGTATCAAAAATTCTGCTTTTCTAAAAATTTTTCTTTCAGAAAATTATTTAACAGTTATGACAAACAGCTGATTTTACCCAAAGAGGCATCTAGAAGACATACGCACTAGGGTCAACTGACTATCTTTCACACAGCATGCATTGACTTTTCCCTAGCATATGAGATTAAGATGCACGGAGTTTGGGGGAAAAGTAAGTGCCATAATTAATCCATGATTAGTCTTGAGTTTGGGAGATCAATAGATAAACAAGGAGACCCAAAATGAGAAATGAAAAGTTGGTAACTTAGAGATTTGAAATTACTTTTTCTTTTGCATTTTATTGGGTGTATAATTTTCTAGATGTAGCTAACATACAGCTATAATTTTTGTTGTAACATTCATTTCTTTTTTGTTTGAGATTATTATTGATAAGGGTATTAAGTTTGATGGGGAGATAAAACTAGCAGATTTTGACAGCATCAGTCTTATAAAAAACAGTAGGAAGTAAAACCAAAAATAAGTCTGTAAAGCTTAGAAAAAGTCTATATAAGATGTGCATATTTCTCTTAAAGACTACGCAGATGTCTAGAACACAAAATGCAGATTCTACCCTAAAGTATTTAAATATTTACATGTATGTATTATATATTAAAGGAAATAAATAATATATATAATATATATGACTGGTACACAACACAGGATTATATAAAGTGTTTTCAATCCCATCTATCCAATAGACGATTTAAAAATTCATTGAAATTGTCCCCTTTAATATCTCGAAAAAAAATCATTAACTACACATATATAGTTTTAAAATCAATAAAGGCCTAACTGTTGTGTAAAAGAGAAATAAAAGGCATCATTATATGAAATAAGCAGAGGAAGACAATTTTATAAGCAGAAAGAGTCCAGAAAATTAGCAGAATATCTGTAAGTCTGAGACTTCTTTGAGAACCACAGGATTAAAATTTCTGGTAGTATGTGAACTGGCTTTGATTTTGTTTGTAAGCAGGTGAAGCATACTTCCAAACCATCTTAGGCAGAATTCTTACAGGAGAAAGAGTTACAGGGCAGAGTCCCTCTCTATTGGTTATAAAGGTCCAGAAGTCCACCTTTTTGCTTTATCTCTGTACACTGCTCCCTCTACGCTTTAAAGCAATACCACTTAAGAGAAGTATGCCAACTGGTGATGGTCTGCAAAATGTTTGTCACCAGTGTGCAGTGATGTGCAAGATTTGGGTGTAATCATTTGGAAATTGCATAGCAATTGAACAAAGTCATTTTATGCCTGTTGAATCTATTGATAACAAAGTGGAAATTGAATTTTGTGTCTCTGTATTTCATTTTTTCTCCTAAGTCATTGTGTGTGTGTGTGTGTGTGTGTGTTCATCTGTGAAAGATTGAAAAAAAAAGTTCATCCTTCAACTCAGATAATTTGGAAGCATTTCCCTGGGCAGAATATGTGGCTGTGTTTCAGAAAGAACTCCTGGATAACCAAGGAAGATACAAAATGGCCATCTTAGTGATTCATGTAATTTAAATTCTTTTTCTGTTGATGGGGAAATGGTACAGTGCAATGAGTCTCTATGGTTGTAGCCTCATTGTGGTCAAATAAGTCTTGGGAAAATGGTGGAGGAAAACCATACCCATCTCTCTCCTCTTTTTGATTTTTCTTGAAGACTGAGACTTCTATTGCTTACCATTTGTTTAAAACTGTCCCTCTCCCATCCTCACTTTATGTCTTACTCAAATCAGTACAAGACTGCCCTATTCAACGATCAGTCTTCAATATTCACCATTTATTTAATTGCCCATTCAGGGCTGGTATCTCATTGTAAATAGGTGATCAACGGAAATAAGTAGATGTAAAGTTACAAACAACAATGTGTTTACATTCCTATAGGTATTTTCCTTTATAAAAAGAGAAATCTCAGCATTCTACCACATTGTATCTTCACTGGGTCAACTTAGTGGGAACTAGGGGCTTCCCAGGTGACTTGGTGGTAAAGAATCTGCCTGCTAAGGCAGGAGACACAGATTCCATCCTTGGGTTAGGAAGATCCCCTGAAGGAGGAAATGGCAACCCACTCCACTATTCTTGCCTGGAAAATCCATAGACAGAGGAGCCTGGTGAGCTACGGTCCATGGGGTTGCAAAAGAGTCAGATACAACTTAGAGACTCAACAACAACAACAACAAAGAGAGGGCTAGAGGCTACTAGGGACACTACATTGTGAAAACACCCCTAAATTCCCACATGGACCTTTGTCTTCTTTCCCTAGACTTAACATCTTCTGCACATAAAAAACTTGCTTCTGCTTTTCTTTCTGCAAGAAGCATAGCACTAAAAGTATTAGGAGATCTATTCTATGAGATACTCATTTGCTTTCAAAGGTGAGTGAAGACAATAGGAAAGATGTACTATGGTATCTTACAAAGGGAAACTTAAAGATGGTGCTTACAGATGCAGTGAATTTGTAGTGTGTGAAATCAGTTTAGTTCAGTTCAGTTCAGTCGCTCAGTTGTGTCTGATTCTTTGCAACCCCATGAATCGCAGCATGCCAGGCCTCCCGGTTCATCACCAACTCTCGGAGTTCACTCAGACTCATGTCCACTGAGTCCATGATGCCATCCAGCCATCTCATCCTCTGTCGTCCCCTTCTCCTCCTGCCCCCAATCCCTCCCAGCATCAAAGTCTTTTCCAATGAGTCAACTCTTCCCATGAGGTGGCCAAAGTACTGGAGTTTCAGCTTTAGCATCATGTCTTCCAAAGAAATCTCAGGGTTGATCTTCATGGACCAGCTGGATCTCCTTGCAGTCCAAAGGACTCTCAAGAGTCTTCTCCAACACCACAGTTCAAAAGCATCAATTCTTTGGCGCTCAGCCTTCTTCACAGTCCAACTCTCACATCCATACATGACCACAGGAAAAAACCATAGAATTGACTAGATGGACCTTAGTCAGCAAAGTAATGTCTCTGCTTTTGAATATTCTATCTAAGTTGGTCATAACTTTTCTTCCAAGGAGTAAGCGCCTTTTAATTTCATGGTTGCAGTCACCATCTGCAGTGATTTTGGAGCCCCCCAAAGTAAAGTGTAACACTGTTTCCACTGGTTCCCCATCTATTTCCCATGAAGTGATGGGACTGGATGCCATGATCTTTGTTTTCTGAATGTTGAGATTTAAGCCAACTTTTTCACTCTCCAGTTTCACTTTCATCAAGAGGCTCTTT
>SJYC01075588.1:0-29461 GCA_006408675.1 Madoqua kirkii | reverse complement strand
TCTAAGCTCAAGATATTCCCCAGGTACAATTAACAAAATTTAGTATTAAATTTTGCACACATCTTGATCACTCATCACTCATTATTTTTTGTTTCTTTCTTTTTGAAGTTCAAAATCTTTCTCTTTGCAATTTTTGTTTCCTCAAAATTGTGAAGGCAATCTTTAAAAAGTTTTAGAATAACAATATCCAACACCATTAAAGTAAATGAAAGCAAAATTTAACAAATGATAAGAATGTGGAGAAAAGGCAACACTTTCTTCAAAATACAGTTAGCAGAAATGTAAATTAATTAGTGGAAATGTAAATTGGTGTAGCCACTGTGAAAAACAGCATGGAAGTTTATCAAAGAACTAAAAATAGAACTACCATTTGCTCCAGCAATTCCATTCCTGAATGTATATACCAGAAAAAGATGTAAACACCAATTCAAAAAGCTACATGCATCCCAATGTTCATAGCAGCCGTTCTTACAATAGCCAATATATGAATGTAACTTAAGTGTTCCTTGGTAGATTAATGGATAAAGATTAATGGAGAAAGAAGATCTGATGTATATATATATATATATATATATATATATATATATATACAATGTAACATTACTCAGCCATAAAAAGTGTGTGTTCAGTAAAATGAGACAGAGAAAGAGAAGTACTCTATGTTATCATTTATTTGTGGAACCTAAAAAAGAAAAGGATTGAACGTAACAAAACAGAAACAGACTCACAAATACAGAAAACAAACTAGTGGCTACCAGTGACAAGAATGAAGAGGTTCAGAATGGCTCAGAAGGGCGAGATAATGCTAGGGGGTTAAGAGATACAAACTACTACATACAAAATAAATAAACTACAAGGATAAACTGTATAACACAGGAGCATATAGACATTATTTTGTAATATCTTTAAATGGAGTATAATCTATAAAAATATTGAGTCCATAAAAATAGCAAATATATTGAACACCCAAACCAAATATAATATTGTAAATAAACTATACTTCAATTAAAAGAAAAAAAGATAACACCTTTATGTCTTCCCAGGTGGCACAGTGATAAAGAGACTGCCTGGCAATGCAGGAAATGCAAGAGATGTGGATTCTATTCCCCCTGGGGTCAGGAAGATCCCTTGGAGGAGGAAACGGCAACCCACTCCAGTATTCTTGCCTGGAGAATCCCATGGACCAAGCCTGGCAGGCTACAATCCATGAGGTCACAAAGAGTTGGACAAGACTAAGCCACTGAGCACACACGCGCACACACCTCTATAACAGTAATTCTTATGTTGATCTACAAACTAATTCTTCAAAGCCTCAGACTTTTCTATAATCTGATTAATACTGGGCAGCAAAGAATGTACGTACTGTTTTACTTAGTGCATTTCTCACATTCAGTATCCGTTGCATTACAAAATATTGCAATTCAGTGTATCTGTGTGTGTATATAATAGTTGCTTACTACTCTGTCAAGCTACAAAGTAGTTAGCAAATATCTTATTTTCAAATATGCAGTTTGGATACATTATTTATTTCTGTGTGAATATGACCATTTCCAGTTACATTTTAATTCTATACTTTCTCAATTTAGTGAGAATACTATTTTTACTGTGACTATGTTCTAAACTTAGAAAAGAACAAAATTTATATGCGTATGATCACTCCAAAATTTTTTCCAATGATGCATTTCTAAACTTCACCTGTACTACTGTCCACAGTAGCAAAAAATCTTTCACCTTCAAAAAAATAAGCTTCCAAAGGATTTCTTTTTATTTCAAAAATTTATTGAAAATATGAAAAGTAGAAATGAAGTCGTTCAGTTATGTCAGACTCTTTGCAACCCCATGGACTGTAACCTACCAGGCTTCTCTGTCCATGGGATGTTCCAGGCAAGAGTACTGGAGTGGGTTGCCATTTCCTTCTCCAGGAGATCTTCCCAACCCAAGGATCGAACCCTGGTGTCCCACATTGTGGGGAGACGATTTACCCCCTGAGCCACCAAGGAAGCCTAAACCTAAACTTTTCTTAAAATCAGTTATTAGAATTAAACTGATTTTCAAAATAAGCATATGATGACGATGACACTAACATAAAACTTGGATTATTTAACTTTGAAAAATTCAACTGCTGCTAGCGGAATTACCACACTAAATAACTTTGATATATATTTAGACCAAAAACACTTAGAATAAAAATTGAGTCACAATAAGTTAGAAAGCAATCATTTGGTATAAATAAAAAAATCAAGCTTTACAAAATGATGTGTAAGCATACTTTCTCAAGTGGCAAGAAATAAACTGCCATCTTTTGGTACAATCTTTTCAAGTAACCTCAAACTTTTGAAGACTGTGATGTTGCAGAATCTTTTCTTCTAGTGTTTAGTGATCCAGGACATCATCATGGTCTCTTTGCGAGTGTCATTTGTCCACATTCTCTGCAAATTATACATCAATTCATATTATTGAGGAACAGAAACTCAGTATTTACTTTTTCATTCATATATTTTAGCTTGAGGAAACAAAACTGGTTTATTATAGGATAAAAAGCAATACCAAAAAACTGAATGAATTCCTTTAGGTTTACACATCATGCTTGCAAAACCTCAGTAAGTCATTTAGCCTATCTCATGTTCTAGGCAGGGTTGCTCATCCTGCCCCTTGCATGCATTTCACATACATCTAACCTATAATTTCCCACCACATTTTACTTTGGCAGAAGAATGGCATCCTGGAGACCAGGTCTCTTGCAGATTGCTGTCCTAGGGATAGCAAAGCTGTCTGTTACAGCCAGTGGCCCTCGGGGCACAAACTAGATTATTTTTTCACCAGTAAAGGAGACTAGAAGGTAGTTATCCCATCCCAATACTATCTATGGGTATTTTATTTTATCTGTGTATCCATTGCATTTTGTTTTTTTAAGTAAAATGCTAATTTAGATCTGTCTAGACAGGTCAACAAAAAGAGAAAGGTTAGCCTTTATGCCGGATCTTAGTTCCCCAACCAGGAATTGAACCCATGTCCGCTGCAGTAGAAGTGCAGAGCCATAACCACACCAACAGGGAATTCCCTTAATGTAACTATTAACAACAGAATATTCACATTTAACATTTTGCGACAAATGTTAAATTAGATGAGTTGTTGGGACAACAGGCATAAACTGAGGCTGTCCTTGGGAAACCCAGACATGTGCTCCCTAAAGCTTTAAGACAAAATAAGATTGGGCACTTTCATTTTAAAAGAAGATAAAATGTATAAATGTCATCAGTTGTTGGTTCTTGTGAATGGTTTTATGTAAATTACTGGCTTGAAAGGAGTAGTCATTTTTGTTGTTGCTGTTAAGACAAGATTAGCTCGCTCTGTTCTCCTTGGAGAGCCTCTAGAGAGAGGCGTTGTTTCACAAGAAGCCCCTCAGTATCTCAGTGGCTACTGAAACACATGCATAAGCAGAAGTCTAGGAGGCAGAACTCGGTGACCAAGACATTTTCTGAGTTTGCGTAGGCTGGCTCACAGATTCAGACTCATATCTCAATAACTTTTATTTCTTTAGCCATAGAATCTGGGAACACTTTTCTTTCTTTCTTTTTTTTTTTTTAAAGCAACATGAGAATAGAATCGCGTGCAGATTTTCATTCCTAGTATTTATCTGAAAATACCAAAAGAAGTTAATGAAGTAGCATGAAGAATAAACAAATATGAAAGTGTAGTCACACAGCCATGTCTGATTCTTTGAGACCCCATGGACTGTAGCCCACTGTACTCTGTCCACGGAATTCTGTAGGCAAGAATACTAGAGTGGATCATCATTTCCTTCTCCAAGGGCTCTTCTTGACCCAGGGGCTGAACCTGAGTCTCCTGGACTGCAGGTAGATTCTTTACCATCTGTGCCACAAGGGATAGGATGAACTAAAACCAGGATTGAGCATCTGTAGAAATGTGAAGTGCCCAGTAGTCAGACATTCTGAAAAGAGGCAGAGTGAATCTGGGGAAAGAGCATCTGGAATAAGAAGGTAAATCACTATTCAGTGTAATGTGGTAAACGCAATCAAATAAGAAATTTTATTTTTATTTGACTTGACAAAGATATCTGTGCTGCACTTGACGGGTGAATGATGTGAAAAGAATACAGAATATTCACCCAGCAGTAACAATTTTGATTTCGCGGAGACGCAAGTGCCCCAGTCTGTTTATCACTGTGACTTTCTGCAGCTATTTCAGAGGATACTTTACACTGGTCTGTGGAATGATGAGCTTGCCAAAGACACCTTATATGAAAGAAAACTTTTTCCCCTGATTTAACAGGGACAACGTGTAAGTATCTTATTATACAAACACAGTGTTCAGAGATGTAGTCAGATTCTATTATTTTAGGGGAGTGGGATGAGGGAGCAGGGTGGCAAGCCTGGGGGTGGAGTGTTCCCATTTATCTAGGGGCTACCGGGAAATGAGTGCCCCACATCCCCCTTCTCTGCAGGCTCTCCCTCTTGATTTCATACTGTGACCGTTATGTCTTTCAGTCACAGTGGTAATAACACTAATGTTAACATCTCATATTTAAGGATGATGAAATTGCTGTGAATGCCAAGAAGGTTTCAGCTGCTCACTGTCTACCTCCACTTCTGGTTGTCTATAGCACATTAAGAGAGAGAGAGAGAGAGAGAGAAAAGAGTATTTGCTCCTTCTGGTAAACCCGTCCCTGCAATTGCCTATTACTCCTTTCTTATTATCTCTGAAAGTATAAATGGATGATTATTCTTGAGCTGACAGTTATTGCTCAGGTCTTTTGCTCCTGAAGGAAAAATATTGCTGGCTGCCTTTATTTTGCAAATGAACCTTCTAAGAATTTCATTAACATTGGAAGAAAGAAGTCTAGATATATCTATTGATAGATAGGTAGATGATGACGATAGATAGATAATTGATAGATACATGATAGTATATACATATATGATAGCTATATTTTTTGAATGCACCATGACAACTTTAATTGGTATTCTTGAGTACTAGATAAAGATCCTATAAGATGTTTTAGAAAAAAAATTACTCAGCTGGCTCCATAGAGTGCAAAAAACTGAGGTACGGTGAGTTCTGTATATTCATTAAGCCAGTAAAGTGACCATTTATTGGATTTAGCTCTCTAAGGCTTAGGGTCTACCTAGGAGCCAGGGTTGCTAAGGATTTACTTTGCAGCTCTATCCAGACCAAAATGGTTTGTGTGAGTGTTGAGGGCAGGGTTGGTAAATAGGACAGAGAAGACAAAATAGATGCCTGATAGACTAGGGTTCCATGAGTAGCCTCTTGCTCTCAAAGTTTCCCATGCATGGCCTGAGAGAGGAGAAAAGATGATGCAAAGCTACCTCCTCTCCACTGACTTTCCTATTTAGCACTTCACCAGTCCAGCATGTATGCCATTTTGGCATAGCTCTTTCAAAATTCTTCTTATTGCCCAAATTTTCACAGGCTGACATCAGTCTTTTGAAGAATGGGCAGCTTTGGTAATGGTAGCTGTAACTGCCTATTTATCCTAGGTCTCCACCATCTCCTCTCTTCTTCACACAGATCTTAGCTGGGAAACATGACTACCTTGATGAAAAGAAGAGAAGAGTCACCTTCTGTCTGTGATATCTTTGTCCTATAATGTAGTTTAAAATGTAAGATAAAGTACAGTGGACGTGACAGACAGATTCAAGGGGTTAGATCTGATAGAGTGCCTGAAGTACTATGGATGGAGTTTGTGACATTGTACAGGAAGCAGTGATCAAGACCATCCCCAAGAAAAAGAAATGCACGAACGCCAAATGGTTGTCGGAGGAGGCCTTAAAAATAGCTGAGAAAAGGAGAGAAGCTAATGCCAAAGAAGAAAAGCAAAGATATACTCATTTGAATGCAGAGCTCCAAAGAAAAGCAAGGAGCAATAAGAAAGCCTTCTTCAGTGATCAATGCAAAGAAATAGAGGAAAATAATCGAATGGGTAAGAAAATTAGAGATACCAAGGAAAGATTTTATACTAAGATGGGCACAATAAAGGACAAAAATGGTATGGACATCACAAGAGCAGAAGATATTAAAAAGACGTGGCAAGAATACACAGAAGAACTATACCAAAAAAAAAAAGCTTCATGACCCAGATAACAACAATGGTATGATCACTCACCTAGAGTCAGACATCCTAGAATGTGAAGTCAAGTGGGCCTTAGGAAGCATCACTATGAACAAAGCTAGTAGAGGTGATGGAATTCCAGTTGAGCTGTTTCAAGTCCTAAAAGATGATGCTGTGAAAGTGCTACACACAATATGCCAGCAAATTTGGAACACTCAGCAGTGGCCACAGAACTGGAAAAGATCAGATTTTATTCCAGTTCCAAATAAAGGCAATGCCAAAGAATGTTCGAACTACCGTACGATTGCACTCATCTCACATGCTAGCAAAGTAATGCTCAAAATTCTCCAAGCCAGGCTTCAACAGTACGTGAACTGTGAACTTCCAGATGTTCAAGCTGGCTTTAGAAAGGACAGAAGAACCAGAGATCAAATTCACAACATCTGCTGGATCATCAAAAAAGCAAGAGAGTTCCAGAAAAACATCTACTTTTGTTTTATTGACTATGCCAAAGCCTTTGACTGTGTGATATACAACTAACTGTGGAAAATTCTTCAAGAGATGGGAATCCCAGACCACTTGACCTGCCTCTTGAGAGGCATGTATATATGTATGTATGTATGTATGTATGTAGTTCAAGAAGCAATAGTTAGAACTAGACATGGAACAACAGACTGGTTCTGCATTGAGGAAAGAGTACTTCAAGGCTGTATGTTGTCACCTTGCTTATTTAAATTAAATGCGGACTACATCATGTGAAATGTCAGGCTGGATGAAGCACAAGCAGAAATCAAGATTGCTGGGAAAAATATCAATAACCTCAGATATTCAGATGACACCACCCTTATGGCAGAAAGCGAAGAAGAATTAAAGAGTCTCGTGATGAAAGTGAAAGAGGAGAATGAAGAAGCTGGCTTAAAACTCAACATTCAGAAAACTAAGATCAGGTAAATGGTCCCATCACTTCATGGCAAATAGATGGGAAAAGCATGAAAACAGTGACAGACTTTATTTTCTTGGGTTCCGGATGACTGCAGATGGTGACTGCAGCCATGAAATTAAGACATTTGCTCCTTGGAAGAAAAGCTATGGAAAACATAGACAGCATATTCAAAAGCAGAGACTTTACTTTGCTAACAAAGGTCCGTCTAGTCAAAGCTTTGGTTTTTCCAGTGGTCATGTATGGAAAAACATGACCTGAGTGTCAAAGAACTAATGCTTTTGAACTGTGGTGTTGGAAAAGACTCTTGAAAGTCCCCTGGTCTGTAAGGTGATCAAACCAGTCCATCCTAAGGGAAATCAGTCCTGAAAACTCATTGGAAAGACTGATGCTAGAGCTGAAACTCCAATACTTTGGCCACCTGATGTGAAAAACTGACTTATTGGAAAAGCCCTGATGCTGGGAAAGATTGAACGTGGCGACAGAGAATGAGATGGTTGGATGGCATCACTGACTCAGTAGACATGAGCTTGAGTAAGCTCCAGGAGTTGGTGATGGACAGGGAAGCCTAGCGTGCTGCAGTCCATTGGGTCATAAAGAGTCAGACACAACTGAGCAGTTGAACTGAACTGAACCGAAGGTACCCATAGGAAGGAGCTGACCATTAACACAGTGACTCGTTTTATATGAAGAATCCACTGTCTATTACCAAGGAGATATCTTTTTCTCAAAGAGTGTCCTTTCTTCTCTAAGTCATATCTGTTTAATGAAGTGCTATGACTTCATTGATCTATGTGTGACTATTTCATAATTATTACGATATCAGCTCTCTATGTCCAAGAAATGCACCTATCCCAGAATCCTTGGTATTGAAATGCTCAGTGAGACTCCATCAGTGATACCACTGATTTCTGCCTAGACTCTTCCATTAAGAAATCCTCTTGCAGCATGGATCATATCCATTTATGTTGCTCTCTCAGCATGCCTGCTATTCCAAGTCCAAATTCATACCCTGCCTACTTTCTGTTTAGGATGAAGATGTTTAACATCATGAAGAATTTCCAAAGTAGCTCTGATTCAAGTCTAATAAAAATCTTTCCTTGATACCCTTACCCATCTCCTTAAATTGTGCCATGAGAAAATGCATTCAAAGAAAAGCTCATTGCAATATTAAATCAGAGCATGTGGTTTAGAGAGAGTCTACAGTAACAACAGGCAATAATGGGAAAAGGGCATCCTTGAAGAATTCAGTGTGCTGCAGGCAAGCAAAATTTGTCCAAAAGGGATATGAATAACGTAAGGACCTGCAGAGTGGCTGCTCTTTTGTGGAAAGAAATGCTTTACTGAGTTGCAACCTACAACTACAAGCTTTCCTTAGTCTCCTAGAGAATCAGGCATCCTCTCCTTTCCAGAATCTGGTTGACAAAGCAGCCAATTCAGTCAGTGCTTTAAGAATAAATTTTATTCTTATTAGTGAGTTAAATATTTACTTCATTTTCTTTAGATATTCACCTCTTGCCAAGTTATTAAATATGAAATTCCTCAAGGATTAATCCAAGATCATCTTCTATTTTATTCCAATCCATAATTCCCACTGAGCAGGCACTGAGGTATTCCATATGCAAACCTAGTCAGCACAGATTTCTCTCCGCTCCAGGATTTAACATGTGATTTTTGTCCTAAACTGAATTCTACTTTCATATTTCCATTTTCATGAATGGTGTCACTTTTCATCCAGTAGTGCAAGTGAGAATCCAAGAGGCTCCCATCATCCCAAAGTCAAGCTGATTTTACTTCTAAAATTATCTATTGCGTCTATGTTCCTTCTCCCTGCCTCTGGAAACTCAGGATTTCTTCACTTCAATGTAGAAGCAGTTAGTTCTCTACTTTCTACTCAGTTCCAAGCCTCGTCTACATATTCTAATAATCACTAGCCTCTGATTAATTTTTTTCTAATTACTTACTCTAGAATCACTGGAAGAGCCAACTCTCTGGAAAAGGCCTTAATGTTGGGAAAGATTGAGGGCAAAGGAGAAGAGGGCAACAGAGGATGAGATGGTTGGATGGCATCACTGACTCAGTGACACGAGTTTGAGAAAACTCCAAGAGATAGTGAAGGACAGGGAAGCCCGGTGTGCTACAGTCCATGGAGTTGCAACATTACTTAGAGTCAGACATGACTTAGCAACTGAACAAGAAAAACACTGTTGGTTGCCTAACCTCCAGATCTAATGACTGATGGCCTGAGGTGGAGCTGATGTAATAATAATAGAAATAAAATGCTCAGTAAATACAATGTGTTTGGATCATCTGCAAACAATCCCTCCAACCCAGTCTGTGGAAAAAAATTGTTTTCCACAACACTAGCCCCTAGTGCCAAAAAGGTTGGAAACTGCTGCCTAGACCATATCCATTAGAAATCAAAAAACCTTTCAGAGATACAAGGGTTTTTTCACCTGTTCAATTGTATCTGTTTCGGTCAATAGAAGGAAGTAGCATCAAAATTTAACTTTCTTCTATTTTAAATGGCATCGCCATACCCTATTAGATTTGAAGTGGATTTTTTCTTTATATACTTGTAAAATTTTGTATGTATATATGTTTATGTACATAAGTTTTGTTCAACTGAACAAGATTTCATTTTTCTTTCAGTATTATTAGTGAATGTTCCCTTTTCTCTGTTTACACTTAAATTATATATATTTTTAAACATTTAACAGAAAATGAGTTGATGACTTTAACATTTATAATTTATGAACTATAGTTTCAAACATGTGATTTGGTAACTATATGGAAAATGGAACAGAATTATTTTCCATGGTATAGACTGAGAGTCTGCAGATATTTTATAAACTATATGAAGTACAAGTAAAGGGTTGATGAGTTTAGTGTGGTAAGAAATAGGCAGTTAGGTAAGATACCAATTGTTCTTTTAGTTATTTAAGCAAAATTTCCTGAAAATATGAATTTGAAGACTTTTTAGAGGAATGAATAAAAGATAAATAGAGGAAGATCATTCTAACATAAAATCTAGTTTGGGAAAAGCCTTAGAGATGCCAGTGAGATGAACAATTGAAAAGGGAATACAGCAGCATTGTTTTGGAAGGAAAAAGCAAACTCAGCTCTAGCATGATGTATGTAGTGTATTTTGATGATACCACAAAAAGAATATTCTCCCTCCTGCTTTCGTTAGCCTGCAATGTGCCCACATTTTATGTGGTTCATCAATACGGCCAGGATACAGGATGCTTGGGGCTGGTGCACTGGGATGACCCAGAGGGATGGTATGAGGAAGGAGGTGGGAGGGGGATTCAGGATTAGGAACACATGTACACCCATGGCAGATTCATGTTAATGTATGTCAAAACCAATAAAATATTATAAAGTAAAATAATAATAATTAAAAAATTATGGTCCACTACATATAATGGTAAGCTTTCACTACTGTTTGGGAGATTTTTTTCTGTTTTCATAAAGAGCATCAAATTCTCCCCAAAGCCCCATATTTATCTTAACTATAAAGATACTCATGGAAGGTAAATCTTCATTTTGTGAGTAGAAACACAGCCTCTTCTGAACTTCAAACACTAAAATACCCCCAAGGGACAATGATTATTATACAGTGCAGGAATCACACAGCATTTCAATCTGATTACTCAAACCCAGATTTAAAGGAGCCTTTTAAATATTGCTGATTAAGAAGTTACTGTAAGAGTGACTCAAGTTTACATAATCCAGGTTGATTGACTCAATTTTAATGTAAAGATAAGATATTAATTCTAAAATGGCAGTATTATTCATAATAGGCCAAAACTTGAAACAACTCAAACATTCATCAACTCTTGAATAGGTAAATAAGTGTGGTATTTACTGTGTGTATCACAATAAACTGTGGAAAATTCTGAGAGATGGGAATACCAGACCACCTGACTTGCCTCTTGAGAAATCAATATGTAGGTTAGGAAGCAACAGTTAGAACTGAACATGGAACAACAGACTGGTTCCAAATAGGTAAAGGAGTACATCAAGGCTGTATATTGTCACCCTGCTTATTTAATTTATATGCAGAGTACATCATGAGAAACACTGGACTGGAAGAAGCACAAGCTGGAATCAAGATTGCCGGGAGAAATATCAATAACCTCAGATATGCAGATGACACCACCTTTATGGCAGAAAGTGAGGAAGAACTAAATAGCCTCTTGATGAAAGTGAAAGAGGAGAGTGAAAAAGTTGGCTTAAAGCTCAACATTCAGAAAACGAAGATCATGGCATCCGGTCCCATCACTTCATTATAGCAGAAAGTGAAGAAGAACTAAAGAGCCTCTTGATGAAAGTGAAAGAGGAGAGTGAAAAAGTTGGCTTAAAGCTCAACATTCAGAAAACGAAGATCATGGCATCCGGTCCCATCACTTCATGGGAAATAGATGGGGAAACAGTGGAAACAGTGTCAGACTTTATTTTGGGGGGCTCCAAAATCACTCCAGATGGTGTAAAAGATGCTTACTCCTTGAAAGGAAAGTTATGACCAACCTAGACAGCATATTAAAAAGCAGAGATATTACTTTGCCAACAAAAGGTCTGTCTAGTCAAGGCTATGGTTTTTCCAGTAGTCATGTATGGATGTGAAAGTTAGACTATAAAGAAAGCTGAACACTGAAGAACTGATGCTTTTGCACTGTGGTGTTGAAGACTCTTGAGAGTCCCTTGGACTGCAAGGAGATCCAGCCAGTCCATTCTAAAGGAGATCAGTCCTGGGTGTTCATTGGAAGAACTGATGTTGAAGCTGAAACTAATACTTTGGCCACCTGGTGCAAAGAGGTGACTCATTTGAAAAGACCTTGATACTGGGAGAGACTGAGGGAGGGAGGAGAAGGGGACGACAGAGGATGAGCTGCTTGGATGGCATCACTGACTCAGTGGACATGGGTTTGGGTAGACTCTGGGAGTTGGTGATGGACAGGGAGGCCTGGAGTGCTGTGGTTCACGGAGTGGCAAAGAGTCAGACACAACTGAGCAACTGAACTGAACTGAACCAAAAAATGGAATAGAGGTGGGAATGAATTTGTTGCTAAGTCATGTCTGACTCTTGCAACCCCATGGACTGTAGTCCACCAGGCTCTTCTATCCATTGGATTTCCCAGGCAAGAATACTATTCATCAGTAAAAATAAATACAGTACTAATAATGCTATACCATAATGAACCTTGAAAACAGTATGAAAGAAGCCAGTCACAAAAGACCATAGTCATATGATTCCATTTCTGTGTTTAGAATAGGCTAATCAACAGAGGCATAAAGTACATTAGTGGGTGTCTAAAGCTGCAGAGGTGTCTGGGGTGTGGGGATTGACTTCTGATCTGTATTGTGTTTCTTTATGGGATAATGGAAATGTTCTGAAATTGTCATAATGTGTCATAATTCACAATTCTGTGAATATACTAAAACCCAGCAAATTGTAGAATTAAAATATTTGAATTGTAAGATATGTAATTATGTTTTCATAAAGCCATTTTTAAAGAAAAGAATAGACGATTTGGTTAAAAATAACTCTATACTGAGACTTTGACCAGCATGCTGTATAAATTCAAAGAAAATAAAAGACTGAGATGGATCTAAGTCACTGAATGCTTTAGATAAATGTAGCATGGAAAATACTTGCTATATTGGATATGTTAAAATTTTCTGTTTCATCTTAAATGTGTAAACAGTGGCCCAATGCATATTGAATCTGTTAAATAAAGTACATTAGGGAAAGGGCCATATAATACTTGGCAAACATCAAATTTCTGATTACAGTTAATCACCCTTATGATAGTAGAAATTAAGTGTTACAAAGCTGGAATACAATAGCAGCAGACCAGCCTTATTAGAGACCAGTCATATTAAACAACTTACTTCCTCTTCTCTGAAAGGCATTTGTTACCACCAACACAATTTCTTCCAGCAATATATATATATATATATATATATATATATAATCTAATTATCTTTAATAATTTCAAAAAACTACCAATCTTCCCCTTTTAGTTTTTAAAAAAATAAAACTTATTTGTTTTGATCCTTAATCTTAAGAATATTTTAACTCTAGATTTTAGTCTAA
The DNA here is from genome assembly GCA_006408675.1 of Madoqua kirkii. NCBI lineage: Eukaryota > Metazoa > Chordata > Mammalia > Artiodactyla > Bovidae > Madoqua > Madoqua kirkii. Next base: position 16,327 of record SJYC01075588.1, on the reverse strand, counting down.
GAGGCTATGCCTGAGCATAGCACTTTTAAGTTCAGGAAAGTAACTCCCACTGTACAGACACTATTCAGATGAAATAAAGGTAAAGAATAAAGAATAAATGGGCCATTCAACAGTCCTTTTACATCAGCAGGCTTCCCCCTCTCCCCCCGCAAGAATGGCTATAAAATCAGACAAAAATTCCAAAATTGCTCTGTAACTCTTTAGGGTTTGAGGGAGAGATACTAAGGTGGGTGATTAAAATGATTTCAGCGTTTCATGGAATGAACTAGACTTAGGGCTCTTTGATTTTAAGTTTGAAAATCTTAGCTTCTCTAGAATCAGAGAGTACTACGAGAAAAATGAATTTCTAAATGCATTCCTTTATTTAAGAGATGACAGATGAGTGGTACAATCATTGAGTCCTCTTCTCCAGAGTCATCCAGTTCTGACAGAGGTCACTAGCCATTTCATTGCACAGTGCCAAAGACAGCAATTCTCTACCTTGTAGAGTGTACAATACATCTTATATTTCTTGCCTTCTTTTATCCTAATAGGAACCTTCCACAGCCAGTCGGGAACCAAAGAGATGTGGAAGTGGAATCTCAGGGTTGTTGACAGTAGAAGTTAGTCTTTAGACATGTGTCTTCTGACTTTCAGCAAGATCTCTTTCATTGGAGCTTTTTTCCTAAAACACATGTTGTTGTTTAGTTGTTCAGTTATGTCCAACTCTCTGCAACCCCATGGACTGCAGCACACTGGGCTTCTTTGTCTTTCTCTTTCTCCTGGAGTTTGCTCAAACTCATGTCCATTGAATAAATGATGTCATTCAACTGTCTCATCCTCTGTTGCTCTCTCTTCCTCCTGCTCTCAGTTTTCCCCAGCATCAAGGTCTTTAATGAGTCAGCGCTTCACATTAGCTGGCCAAAGTATTGGAGCTTCAGCTTCAGCATCAGTCCTTCCAATGAATATTCAGGGTTTATCTCCTTTAGGATGAACTGGTTTGATCTCCTTGCAGTCCAAGGGACTCTTAAGAGTCTTCTCCAACACCACAGCTCAAAAGCACTCATTCTTCAGTGCTCACCGTTCTTTATGGTTGAACTGTCATATCCATACATGACTGCTGGAAAGACCATAGCTTTGACTAGACTGATCTTTGTCAGCAATGTGATGTCTCTGCTTTTTAATATGCTGTCTAGGTTGGTCATAGTCTTTCTTCCAAGAAGCAAACATCTTTTAATTTCATGGCTGCAGTCACCATCTGCAGTGATTTGAGGGCCCAAGAAAATAAAATCTGTTACTGTTTCCATTTTTTCTCTATCTACTTGCCATGCAGTGATGGGACCAGTTGCCATAATCTTCATTTTCTGAATGATGAGTTTTAAGCAAGCTTTTTCACTCTCCTCTTTCACCTTCATCTGGAGGCTTTTGAGTTCCTCTTTACTTTCTGCCAAGAGGGTGGTGTCATCTGCATATCTGAGGTTATTTCTCCTGGCAATCTTGATTCCAGTTTGTGCTTCATCTAGTCCTAAATTTCACATGATGTACTCTGCGTGTAAGTTAAATAAGCAGTATGACAATGTACAGCCTTGACATACTCCTTTCCCAATTTGAAACCAGTGTGTTGTTCCATGTCTGGTTCTAACTGCCGCTTCCTGACCTACATACAGTTTTCTTAGGAGGCAAAATAAGTCAGTCTAGTTGCAGCTTCCCTTGTAGCTCAATCAGTAAACAATCTGCCTGCAATGCAGGAAACCTGGATTCAATACCTGGGTTGGGAAGATCGCCTGGAGAAAGAAATGGAGACCCACTCCAGTATTCTTGACTGGAGAATCCCATAGACAGAAGAACCTAGAGAGCTAGAGTCCATGTGGTCACAAAAGTCGGACATACCTTAGCGACTAAACCACCACAGGTTGGTCTAGTATCACCACATCTTTAAGAGTTTTCCACAGTTTGTGTGATCCACCCAGTAAAAGGCTTTAGTGTAGTCAAGCAGAAGATGTTTTTCTGAAATTCTCTTGCTTTTTCTATGATCCAGCAGATGTTGACAACTGGATCTCTGGTTCCTCTGCCTTTTCTAAATCCACTAGTACATCTGGAAGTTCTCAGTTCATGTACTGTTGAAGGCTAAATGGAAGAATTTTGAGCGTTTCCTTGCTGGCATGTGATATGAGTGCAATTGTGTGGTAGTTTGAACACTGGCTCAGGAAAATCAGAGGTAAGGTGACAAAGTACACACATTCTAAAGCACTGGGTTTGGTTTAAAGCAAATTTGACCTGATTTTTTTTTTCTTTTAAGGTTTTTTGTTACTGTTGTGATTGATTTTCCTTTGTATCTGAGATATTTAGAAAAATAGCAATGACGTCACTTTTCAGATGGAAGAGGTTGAGCATTCATTTAAGAACAACAGATACACACACCAACTTTCCCATGAAAACTGAACTCAAACTGGATTTGGATCATGTTTTGGATTTGAGTTCCATTGCTTCTCCTAAGAAAGGTCACGTGATGACATTTACTCATAAATATTTATTTGCTGTGCCAGTCCTAGATATATAACAGGGTGACTGAGTTATAGTCCTCACTAAGGGAATTTTGATTGTGTTTACAGAAACAGAAAAACTGAGTAAGACAGAACACACAAAACATTATTTTCTTGAGGGTCTCAGTGCTTAATGGTGCTCACACTTGAGTCTGTAATGAATTCACTAATCCGTAGCCTCTGGCAAGAAAAAAGATGCAGCCCACAACAAACCACATTTTGGTTGGTTCCTGCTAGCTACAGGCAAAAGATCTTGCCTTGGAGGAAAACACATCTTTGGAGTCCTGTGCTAAGTAAGGATGAATGTAAACTGGTTTAACTGAAGTGAAGTGAAGTGAAGTTGTTCAGTTGTGTTTGACTCTTTGCGACCCCATGGACTATAGCCTACCAGGCTCTTCTGTCCAGGGGATTTTCCAGGCAATAATACTGGAGTGGATTGCCATTTCCTTCTCCAAGGTTTAACTGAGGTAATGGCTAATCTCCTCCCAGCTGGAGAGGCCTCTGATTAACAACTGACTGGTAATTGTTTTTGTTGTTGTTGTTTATAAATAAAAGGGTAAGATAATGCCTTGTGTTTAATAAGTAAAGATAGTGAGTTGTACTATTCAGTGTCAGAGGGAAAGTCTAGTCTGGCCTCAGTTCAAAGGAAGTGAAGTGTGTCTGATTCTTTGCAATCCCATGGACTATACAGTCCATGTAATTCTCCAGGCCAGAATACTGATTGAACCCAGGTCTCCCACATCGCACCTGGATTCTTTACCAGCTGAGCCACAATGGAAGGCCAAAGTTCAAAGGAGGTGGAAGCTAAAACCCTGTCATACACACTGCCTCCTGATGGCCTGGGAGTGGAGTGAGAAATAGATGTGTTATGCAATAAAAACTAACTTTAAAAAGCATGCTTTCATCTGAAAAAGAGCCTAAGTTCTAAATTTTAACTTTAAAAATCAAGTTTTTATTTTTTCAAAGTTTTCTTCTTCATTCACTAGAAGTTTACTATGGCTCTTCTATGTGTCAGATGCTGATTCAGGTGCCAGGAATATGGTACACTCCTCACTCTCCAAAATAACAGATAAAGCATTGGGGCCACAGCACAAGTCAACCAGGCATTGTGTGATATAGGTCTTTTTCTCTGATTCTAATACTTTACTCTTAAAATTGTACATAGGAAAATGTAATTCCAGCTCTGGAGAGAAAGTGAAGTCATTCAGTTGTGTCTGACTCTTTGTGACCCCATGGACTGGAGCCTACCACACTTCTCTGTCCATGGGATTTTCCAGGCAAGAGTACTAGAGTGAGTTGCCATTTCCTTCCCCAGAGGATCTTCCCAACCCAGGGATCGAACCTGGATCTCCCACATTGTAGGCAAACACTTTACCATCTGAGCCACCAGGGCAGTTACACATGCATATTAGTGACTATAAACACAAAACTGACCACAGAATTCTACATACATACCTATTCTACATACACATACCTATCAAGAATAAGATGCTTGGTCTTACTCCTCCTTAGTCTTGTCTATAAAAGGAATAAATATTTATGTTTTACAATATTACTTAAACATCCTGCTAAGTTGCTTCAGTCATGTCTGACTGTGCGACCCCATAGATGGCAGCCCACCAGGCGCCCCCGTCCCTGGGATTCTCTAGGCAAGAACACTGGAGTGGGTTGCCATTTCCTTCTCCAAGGCATGAAAGTGAAAAGTGAAAGTGAAGTCACGCAGTCGTGTCCGACTCTTAGCAACTCCATGGACTGCAGCCTTCCAGGCTCCTCCATCCATGGGATTTTCCAGGCAAGAGTACTGGAGTGGGTTGTCATTGCCTTCTCCATACTTAAACATAAATTTGGTAAAATTGAAAGATACTTAGTACTTGCTTCATGTCACTGTATGATCTCTCTGACTGACTATGGAACAAAAAATATATATGCCTGAACTGTGAGAGTGAGAAATATCATAGCAAGTAAGTCCATCTCATCTGTTATTAGTTGTCTAGCCATAGAAAGGTCACTAAATCCAAGCTCTAAAGCTCAACATTCAGAAAACAAAGATCATGGCATCCAGTCCCATCACTTCATGGGAAATAGATGGGGAAACAGTGGAAACAGTATCAGACTTCATTTTCTGGGGCTCCAAAATTACTGCAGATGGTGACTGCAGCCATGAAATTTAAAGACGCTTACTCCTTGGAAGAAAAGTTATGAGCAGCCTAGATTGCATATTGAAAAGCAGAGACATTACTTTGCCAACTAGGGTCGGTCTAGTCAAGGCTATGGTTTTTCCTGTGGTCATGTATGGATGTGAGAGTTGGACTGTGAGGGAGGCTGAGCACCAAAGAATTGATGCTTTAAACTGTGGAGTTGGAGAAGACTCTTGAGAGTCCCTTGGACTGCGAGGAGATCCAACCAGTCCATTCTGAAGATCAGCCCTGGGATTTCTTTGGAAGGAATGATGCTAAAGCTCAAACTCCAGTACTTTGGCCACCTCATGAGAAGAGTTGACTCATTGGAAAAGACTTTGGTGCTGGGAAGGATTGGGGGCAGGAGGAGAAGGGGACGACCGAGGATAAGATGGCTGGATGGCATCACTGACTTGATGGACACGAGTCTGAGTGAACTCGGAGTTGGTGATGGACAGGGAAGCCTGGCATGCTGCGATTCATGGAGTCGCAGAGAGTCGGACACGACTGAGCGACTGAACTGAACTGAACTGAAAATGAGATGAATGCTTATTTTAGAGGAGAAAGTAGTAATATAGATTAAATAATATTATCATAATAAGCTTCCTAATATAAATCTGCTTGATGGTACATAATTTGGGGATATGTTGAATGGTATATTAAAATATATAAAAACTACGAAATAGCATCACTAATGAGGATAAAAATGGGTCAAAGTGTCCACCCGTGTTATTTTGGAAATGTCTTTTTGCTGCTGTCTTGTTTGAAGTGAACAAAAAGAATTAATGCATTTTTGAGCTAACCTTGTCTTCTTTCAAGAGGAGGTAAGCTTATTTTCTCCTAACCATCATCAGACAACTCTGTGGGCCCTGGCATTTTTTATGCTTCAAAGCAAGCCTGTCATGTTACAATACTGAGTGCTTACATCAATAGTTCTTTCCTTCAGACATAGAAAAAGAATAAAAGAAAGGAAACCGTAATGACAAGCATAATCATAACTAAGAGTCTATAAACTATGTCTTTCCTGGTTGGTTGTTTATCATAAGTGAGTGATTGGCTATGATGGTTTCCAGTTACATAATCTTCCAAGTTTGGAATCTGCTGTCATTTAAAGAATAACAAATTTTAAACATTATCCAATGATATAGGAGAAAGAAATTAGTCCAGAGAAAGCAAGAAGCATAATTCATCCAACCACAAGTGCCTCTCTGATGTGATTCCCATAGTTAAGCATATTAACATTGATCCAACTGCATTTAATCAGAGTTCAGCAATGAGAACAATCCAATTAAGCTCAGGATTCTATAAAAGCTAAATTTTATTAATTAAATGACATTTAAAGTTGCTTTATTTTGTTTTTTACTTCCTTTTTAAGGAAGAACAGATTGCAGACTTGGAGGTTTTCCAGTAATTCAAAACATTCAATGTCAAATAAGTTATTACCTACTGATAAAAAAGACAACACTGAGCACAGTCTAACATTTTAAAACATGCCTTGAAATAATTAAATACCACATATAGTGTGCTTTAAAGAATCAATTAAAGTTAGAAGCTTTTTATTATATCATGAACCTAATTAGTATAAAAATGTATTCTAGGGTTTAGGAATTATATTTACTCTTTATTCTATTTTAAACAAGAGTTAATAACATAATAACATAGTGTGATTTGTATTATAAACAAATGATACATACATGTATTATTTCAGTCTATTTTATATTTTAAGATGACACAACAAAAGCAAATTTTCTACCTTTGCAAGTAGCTTCAAAACTTAGAGAAAATGGACACAACAGAGTCTTATTGTGAAAGGTTTTCTAACGAGTAATCTTTATCCTTTGCAGGTTCCAAAAACAAATGTTTCATGTCACCGTATAATCTCTCTGAATGACTATGGGACAAAAAATATGACTGATCTGTGAGAGTGAGAAACATCATAGCAAGTAAATCCAAGTCATTTCTTATTAGTTGTCTAGCTATAGAAAGATCACTAAATCCTAGCTCTAAAATGAGATGAATGCTTATTTTAGAGGAAAGAGTAGTAATATAGATTAAATAATATTATCAAATTAATTTTCCTGATATAAACCTGTCTAATGGTATATAATTTGTGGATATATTGAATGATACATTAAAATATATAAAAACTACAAAATAGTTTTATTAAAGGAGAAACTGACAGCCCATTAATCAATCACCTGTCTGTCCAAGGAAGCAGTAGAGATGCTGAGGGGAGAGGAGGAGAATTATCTCAGATTTGAGGTCCCAATAAGATGAGAATCTAAAATTATTTATATTGCTAAGGTCATCAAGACAAAAAAGTGATACTATACTCAGAAAATCTCTTAATTTTAATAAAATATTTGGGGAGATTTTTGACACCTAACTCCTAGTTAGCTCTGTGCTTTAGAAAAATAGGCTAGGGTTCTAAGTCTAGAATGACTATGCCGGACCTTCTATAAACTACTTCACAGTTACAGTTATTAGTCACCCAGTTTTGTGACTTGCTTTATACAGAAATGGCAATTCACAATTTATCTAAAATACTCTATAGTTAATCTTATAGATGGTTATAGATGACTTTGGGCATGATTAAAATGACCCTAAACATCTTTAGGACTATATGACTAGCTGCAGAGTAGGGGGAAAGGGTATTTCAAATATAATTCCATTTGTTTCCTTTTGACAGATAAGATTACATGAGATTCACTAAAATGGGGTTATGCCTGTGTTTACATGATGGAATTTGTAATGGAAAACCTAAGATACAATGGAAGCTTTACTTTTTCCATCCTTTTTTTTTTTTTAAACATCCATTGTAACTGAATGAAATTTGCTATGCCATTGAAAGGAACTATACACATCTAGGTTCATAGATTTGAAAATACATTTGTGATATTACCCTTTCTATTATCAAATCAGCCTTTCAGTTAGAATTCATTTTGATTGTAATAGCATTGATTTCTTTCATGAACACCACTCCATGGGGTTGGGGAATTATATTTTGCATAAGGGATTGTTATAATGACTTTGTCAGCCCACAAATTAATATTCAGTACTGGTCATCTGTGTAGTGATAATGAATATCCACAGTGGTTTTATATATTATATTTTAAGAGAATATTATATTAAAAATACCTACCAAACTACTTAAGATTATTTTAGTTTCAGAAGCTCTTTTTTATAAAATTTCTGGTGTTTATTTTTAAAACATTGAAAATATTCTCAATCAGAGCCTGTTTTTAATGAAGTTAAAACCATAAAGTAATTAGAAAAGCCTGAACATACTGTGTGATCTCTGGTGATATAACTGATTATTAGTATGTTTATTCCTAATACAAAAGGATTCTACAGTTGATTTTGTTAGCTTCACTATCTTTAAAATTCTGACATCATACATTTATTAGGAAGCTAAGGCTTCAAGGTAAAACTTTATGCAATAACCTCATAAAAGTATTTCCTACTTTTGGTATCTAAGCAACTAAACAAACAAACAAAAATACTGTGTTGACAATGTAAGGTATTTAAGCTTGGCCGCAATTGCCCAGAGCCTCTAATTCAACTTCTTTCCTCTCAGGGACTTGCCACTAATGTGACAATCAATCCATCTGTGCTTCTAGTTATTAAAGGAGAACTTGACAGCCCATTAATCCATCACGTGGCTGTCCAAGGAACCCGTGGAGATACTGAGGCGAGAAGAGGAGAATTATCTCAGACCTGAGGTCAGTAGTATTCCTTGCAGAGGGGAAGCACCCAAGAAGAATCTGTAGCCTAGGGTGAGTTTTTATTGGTCTCCTCCAATTTTTCCTTTATTCTACAATAACCTTGAGAACATACCAGAAAATTCAGGCAGGCCAGGAAGCAACAGCCCATTTCCTCAGAGCTCTGAAGCTAAGAGGCACTTTCCTTCAAGATAATGCATTTTATTTGTACTGCTTTTCACAGTTTAACCTTAGGCAGCTTCTAGATGATTTCTTAACCTGTAATTTTTCTAAGAAATTGAGAGGTGTGATGCCTGGGTGTGTATGTATATGTATTTAAAGCAACTTCTTTCTAGTTAAGAAAAAAGGAAACAACCTACATTTTCAAATCTTTTTGACTCATCCATCTGCTTAGGATTCTAATCAAGGACTCGTGTTTGAAATGCTTTTGTCTGGCTATCATTGCTACCGTCTTTAATCCTTCACAGAGAGAGATTCATCCATTCTAACCTTCAACAGATAATTCTCACTGTAGTCATCCTAGTTTTCTTCACATCACATATACAACCCATTTCTCTTCCCCTTCTATGCCTTTGTTTTTGCCTTTTCACTACTTTTGCAGTAGTCTGGACTCTTTAATTCATTACCATGTAAAATGTACCCTTTCTTTAAAATCCAATCCAGTCTTTCTTTTCTTTCTTTTTTTTTCTTTTTTTTTCTTTTTTTTTTTTTTTGCTACACTGCATTGTATATGGAATCTTAGTTCCTCAACCAGGTATTGAACCTGTGAGCTTGTCAGTGGAAGCAGAGTCCTAACCAATTCCACTGTACCACCAGAAAAGTCTCTCAGTCTTTCTGATATCAGTTTCTTTTGATAAAATCACAATCCCCTTCCCCCTCATAATAATTCTTTTTCTGAACTAATTAACTCAGTTTAACAAGTGATTGTATAATGGCATATCTAAATTTTTTATATGTCTCTCAGCTTGTTCTGCAAAGTTATAAATGTGAGATTGAGGACTATATCCCTATAACATATATCAGAGAGTTAAGGGCCTTGGGATGCCCTATAACTCTTGTCTGATTGATTTGTGTCAGTCACTGAGCAATTAACATGGGATCAATCTCTTTTTCTCACTATATAAGATTCTACAACTTATACTGAAGTAGGAAATGCTTTTCTTTCTATATGGCAGACAAGGAGAGCGTTTTTAAAAATGTGTTTTAGGCATATTCCATGTAAGAAAATTTTGGCATATTTACTTGTTTATATTATTGTTTTTGTTTGCTACTGATGTGATTCACTAATATTCCCTATGTAAACAGCTCTCTGCAGGAAACCCACCCTCAACAGGAAGCCCTTTTTCTTGTCACTTTAGCAAAATTATATGGTAACTGACTTTTAAAATAGGCACCATCATGCTCTACTCATCACTGGCCAAAGCACACTTTCAAATCTTTTAAACACACATGCTATGCCATGCCTGCTGCTGAGTCATGTCCGATTCTTTGCAACCCTATGGACTACAGCACACCAAGCTCCTCTGTCCATGAAATTTTTCAGGTAAGAATACTGAAGTGGGTTGCCATTTTTTACTCCAGGGGATTTTCCCAACCTAGGGATCAAACTCCTGGCTCTTTGTGTCTCCTATATTGGCAGGGGAGTTCTTTATCACTAGCGCCAACCCTGGGAAACCCACAATACCTTGCCTAACTTATCAGTTCTTTCCTAGCAGGCTCCTCTGTCCATGGGATTTTCCAGGCAATAGTCTTGGAGTGGATTGCCATTTCCTTCTCCAGGGGATATTCCCAACCCAGGGATTGAACCTGGGTCTCCTGCATTGTAGACAGACACTTTACCATCTGAGCCACCAGGGAAGTCCTTCTGCAGATCAAAAAAGTATAAATGAAAAGTAAGTAATGAACAGACGACCCGATCTCTTCCTTAGCTTCCCCTTCAGTAATCTCCCAAACTGATCAAACTGTGTGACAAAGAGGAAGACCAGGAGGAGTTGATAAGCCTGCACACAAGCCTTCACACAGTGGGGGACAGTGATGACTCTGACTCCTCAGTTCAGTTCAATTGCTCAGTCATGTCCGACTCTGCGACCCCATGAATCGCAGCACGCCAGGCCTCCCTGTCCATCAGCATCTCCAGGAGTTCACTCAGACTCAGTCCATCGAGTCAGTGATGCCATCTAGCCATCTCATCCTCAGTCGTCCCCTTCTCCTCCTGCCCCCAATCCTTCCCAGCATCAGAGTCTTTTCCAATGAGTCAACTCTTTCATGAGGCAGCCAAAGTACTGGAGTTTCAGCTTTAGCATCATTCCTTCCAAAGAAATCTCAGGGCTGATCTCCTTCAGAATGGACTGGCTGGATCTCCTTGCAGTCCAAGGGACTCTCAAGAGTCTTCTCCAACACCACAGTTCAAAAGCATCAATTCTTCAGCACTCAGCCTTCTTCCTAGTCCAACTCTCACATCCATACATGACCACAGGAAAAACCATAGCATTGACTAGACGGACCTTAGTCGCAAAGTAATGTCTCTGCTTCTGAATATACTATCTAGGTTGGTCATAACTTTTCTTCCAAGGAGTAAGCATCTTTTAATTTTATGGCTGCAGCCACCATCTGCAGTGATTTTGGAGCCCCCCAAAATAAAGTCTGACACTGCTTCCACTGTTTCCCCATCTATTTCTCATGAAGTGATGGGACCAGATGCTATGATCTTCATTTTCTGAATGTTGAGCTTTAAGCCAACTTTTTTGCTTTCCTCTCACTTTCATCAAGAGGCTTTTTAGTTCCTCTTCACTTTCTGCCATAAGGGTGGTATCATCTGCATATCTGAGGTTATTGATATTTCTCCCAGCAATCTTGATTCCAGCTTGTGTTTCTTACAGTTCAGCGTTTCTCATGATGTACACTGCATATAAATTAAATAAGCAGAGTGACAATATACAGCCTTGACATAGTCCTTTTCCTATTTGGAACCAGTCTGCTGTTCCATGTCCAGTTCTAACTGTTGCTTCCTGACCTGTATACAGATTTCTCAAGAAGCAGATTAGGTGGTCTGGTATTCCCATCTCTTTCAGAATTTTCCACAGTTTATTGTGATCCACACAGTCAAAAGCTTTGGCATAGTCAATAAAGCAGAAGTAGATGTTTTTCTGGAACTCTCTTGCTTTTTCCATGATCTAGCTGATGTTGGCAATTTGATCTCTGGTTCCTCTGCCTTTTCTAAAACCAGCTTGAACATCAGGAAGTTCATGGTTCACGTATTGCTAAAGCCTGGCTTGGAGAATTTTGAGCATTACTTTACTAGCATGTGAGATGAGTGCAATTGTGCAGTAGTTTGAGCATTCTTTAGCATTGCCTTTCTTTGAGATTGGAATGAAAACTGACCTTTTCCAGTCCTGTGGCCACTGCTGAGTTTTCCAAATTTGCTGGCATATTGAGTGCAGCACTTTCACAGCATCATCTTTCAGGATTTGAAACAGCTCAACTGGAATTCCATCACCTCCAGTAGCTTTGTTCATAGTGATCCTTTCTAACACCCACTTGACTTCACCTTCCAAGATGTCTGGCTCTAAATTAGTGATCACATCATCAGGGTTATCTGTGTCATGAAGATCTTTTTTGTACAGTTCTTCTGTGTATTCTTGCCACCTCTAGGTGCCCAATATGTTACTGGAGGTCAGTGGAGAAATAACCAGAAATAATTAAGGGATGGAGCCAAAGCAAAAATGATACCAAGTTGTGGATGTGACTGGTGATAGAAGCAAGATCCAATGCTGTTAAGAACAATATTGCATAGGAACCTGGAATGTCAGGACCATGAATCAAGGCAAATTGGAAGTGGTCAAACAAGAAATGGCAAGGATGAATGTCAACATTCTAGGATTCAGCTAACTAAAATGGACTAGAATGGGTGAATTTAACTCAGATGACCATTATATCTGACTCCCTATCTCAATGATTAACTGAAATTACTTCCTTGTTTTCCTTTAAAAGCTTTCATGGCTCAGCAGAATCTTTGGAGGTGGTTTTCAGGGAACACTGAGTCCACCATCTCCCCAGGTTGCTGGCATTCTGGTTAAAGCCACCTTTACTTTCTACCAACATTTGTGAGTACTGATTTTGTAAGCAGTGAGCAGCAGGACTTGATTCATTCCATAACACCTAGACTGTCTTGTTTTGATTAGTTGGAATCCCTATCCCATTGTTGGTATGCAATCATTTCAATGACTGGACATCATAATTCAAACTTTGTTACTTTTACTCTAAGAGAAAAAAGAAAAATTTTTGCATCGCTTATGGATATCAAATTGGGATAAGGAGAGCTTCTTTGCTGTAATTTTAATATTCATTATTTATGTTCTCTAGTTCTTATTCTTTTATTTTTTTTCTGTTCTTATGCTCAGTTTCTCGATTGTGTCCAACTCTGTGGCCCCATGGACAATAGCCCACCAAGCTCCTCTGCCTGTGGAATTTTCCAGGCAAGAATCCTGGAGTGGGGTGCTATTTCATCCTCCAGAGGATCTTCCCAACCCAGAGATCAGACCTACGTCTGTTTTGTCTCCTGCATTGGAAGGTGGTTTCTTTACTACTAGTGCCTCCTTTATCAGGTCTCTAATCATACGAAGTATAGTAGCAAAATGAACAAAAATAATCCTTTCATATAAAACTGTTATCAGAAGCACTTCATTCTAGGACACTAGGATGTGGTAGGGAAGAAGTTTATGAAAAATGCAATTGCCATTCCTCTCTAGATAATATTCTTTAATATATAAGAACACAGTCTGAATCACTTTAAAAAAAATCAATGTGGCAATAGGCAAATTACAGCACCAAACAAAAGCTGCCCCAAATGCTGTCATTTTTGTGCCCAACTAAAAATATTTCATATTGCTTGCTTTTAAGAATTAAATGGCTGTTAAAATAATTGTTTCATAAGTGTAACTGAGAACACTATTGAGAGTGGATAATCAATACATAGTGGATCACCAGCCTTGTGTTTTTGGTGGGGGGGGTGTGACAGCCAGTTAACAAGATGTGGGGATGTCTACAAATAGAAATTGATTGGCAGCAAATTGGAATGTGGAGAGACAAACAAAGCTCACGTGATCAGAAAAAAATAATGTCACCTATACATTAAAATGGAAGAGTGTTTGAGCAGAGAAAGTTATTGAGATTGATTAGGAATGAATGTAAATAAATAGAAAAATTGTGGACAATTGGAATTGAATCAGGCTTTTCATCACCCCACTATACTGCTGCAGTCGTCCCTATTAACTTTGACCCCTTCTGACTGTTCGCAGTCCCTGACATCTAAATATGCTCCCCCTCCCAGCTCCAGATGCCATGCCATGGTGGTTCCTGACAACCTGACGGACAGGCTCTGGTTATGTCAGTATCCTCAGTCTTTAACCTAAAAGCCCTCATCTGAGCCCATCACCCAGTCCTGCTAACAGTGATCCCTGCTGTTCTCTGGTTCCTAGCCTGGTTTAAAGTTTGCTTCTTTCTGGTAGGGCTTTTGGGTACCTGCCTTCCTCTCTTTCTCAAACAAATCATTTCCTTCTCTATCAGATTTTCTTGTGCTATAATTTCAACAGATAAGTCTTTCTCTAGTGCTGGAGCACTACTCTGAAGCCATTTAAAAAAATCTTACTCCTGGAAGCTGGGATTATGTCAGTTGGCACAGATATTGAGACTACTATAGCTTTAGGCACAGATGGGTGTCTGGTTGGCTTTCTTCTGCATTCTACCTTCCTGATTAACCCTCACTTCTGATATGATGGCAGAGACCCTTGAGCTACTTTGTTCTTTGAGACTGAGGTAGGAGGTAAATGCCCTCCCCACCACGGGTAAAGTGACTGGAGAGTCATTTCCTATGGACCGAAACTCCAAGACAAGAATAGAAGAACAATTAAGGGAGAAGGCTAGGCCTTGCCCAGACCACATATTTCTTATGTGGAGACAGCCCCAACCACACATGTGCAGAAAGGTCTCCTTAGAGGTCAAAAGGGGAGTTATGCCAAGGGATGTTCTCTACCCATATGCCTTTTCGGTAAAATCCATGTTGGCCAAGAGATATGTAAACACACATGGTAGGAACCAGATATGAACTGTGAACCAAGCAAATCAAAGTGACTGGCCAAGGGAAACCCGCAAGAGATGCCCCATAAAAGTAATTCACACTGCCAAGAGAGTGTGACTCAGCGACTCCTCTCTCTCTCTCTCTCTCTCTCTCTCTCTCTCTCTGAGTCTGCCTGTGTGTCTATCCACATGGACTGTACTATTTTTTCCTCTTATTAAACACTGTACTAGTTTCACTACTTTCCATCTCTGTGGGAATTCATCTCTGCAAAACTGAAGGGCCAGGACCCTTGTCACTGACCACTGGTCTAGTGGCTAGGATCTGGTGCTCTCGCCATCGTGACCCAAGCCTCCCCCTCCCCCAAGCTGTTGCAGGCTGAGGCCACCTGAGATCATAATGGCTTTCCTCACTGAGTTATAAAGGTGAGGAGAAGTCGCTCAGTCGTGTCCGACTCTTTGCGAACCCGTGGACTGCAACCTACTAGGCTTCTCCGTCTATGGGATTTTCCAGGCAAGAATACTGGAGTGGATTGCCATTTCCTTCTCCAGGGGATATTCCCAACCCAGGGATCGAACCCGGGTCTCCCGCACTGGAGGCAGACGCTTTAACCTCTGAGCCACCAGGGAAGCCATGCGTTATAAAACTACCTCACTTTATGGTACTTCCTACTGGTCAGTGGAAAAATTCAAAAACAATTATTTGAACACAAAGAAAATTCAAGAATGTGAAGATGGAAGAGCAGAAGGTTTAGAGAAGAGTGCCTTAGACGTATCAGACATCTTCTGACATGAAGTGAATATAAGAACATTTTTTTAAAGGATTGAGGCAATTACCTCTCCATCTTATTATCTTCAGAATGCAAGATATCTCTCTGAAAATGCAACAGTCTCAGTAAATGATCCAACCTGTTCACTTGTAGTTCAGGAGACAGTCACAAAGTATTTGTTGCTCATGGAAGTAAGAGAAATTTCATCATTCTTTCTTCTATTTTGCTTAGAAATCTGTATGAACTTCTGTCCAGATTCTGTGGTCACCATAATGCCGACTCACATGCATGTAGATCCAATAATGCTTACTCAATATTAAATCATTTTCTCTCTCTTCTGTGTTGGTAGAGGGGAGTCTTCTGTTGATAGGCTTGTTTGTTTTTTCACCAACATATTTTTCTATATCTTAGAAAATTTTTAAACATTTCCTAATTAATTAAACATTTAAAACTATATTAATATTTGTTTACTTATATTTAGTTCAGGAGACAGTCACAAAGTATTTGTTGCTCATGGAAGTAAGAGAAATTTCATCATTCTTTCTTCTATTTTGCTTAGAAATCTGTATGAACTTCTGTCCAGATTCTGTGGTCACCATAATGCCGACTCACATGCATGTAGATCCAATAATGCTTACTCAATATTAAATCATTTTCTCTCTCTTCTGTGTTGGTAGAGGGGAGTCTTCTGTTGATAGGCTTGTTTGTTTTTTCACCAACATATTTTTCTATATCTTAGAAAATTTTTAAACATTTCCTAATTAATTAAACATTTAAAACTATATTAATATTTGTTTACTTATATTTTAATAAATGCATATGCAGTACTTTATCCCTTCTCATTCTTCTTATTGTATTTACTTATTATTATGCAGGAGGGCCAAGAGGAGCTACTCCACATCCAAGGTCAGGAGGAGCGGCCATGAGGAGATACCCCTCGTCCAAGGTAAGGTGCAGAGGCTGCACTTTGCTGGAGTAGCCATGAAGAGATACTCCACGTCCAAGGTAAGAGAAACCCAAGAAACAGCTGCAGTCAGCTGTTTGCAAGACTGTGTTGCGAGAGG
>SJYC01075587.1:0-17811 GCA_006408675.1 Madoqua kirkii | reverse complement strand
ATCACCGACTCAATGGACATGAGTTTGGGTGAACTCCAGGAGTTGGTGATGGACAGCGAGGCCTGGCGTGCTGCGATTCATGGGGTCACAAAGAGTTGGATTCGACTGAGTGACTGAAGTGAACTGAACTGATGAGAAATGTTTCTATCCAAATAGATAACTCTTTAGAGAAAAACTGAATATATTAAGTCCAGAATAAAATTATTTTAGGTTTAAGACTTAAAGCTTTAAGAAGAACACTGGCAAACTAGAGTTTTGGGATCTTTTTCCTAACTAACAGTGAAAGCCTCACCTTCCAGCCCTTAATATTTGTAAACTTTGATCCTTGTTTTGTGTTCCATTCAGAGTCTATCTCCTCAAGAAGCCTTTCCAATCCATGATAAACCACTTAATTATTCCTACTCCTCAGTATTAAAAAAAATTCTTTGCCTGAATCTCCAATTTAGCATTAAGACCTTGCATTAATTTTTAAATATATATTATATGCCAAATAAGAATAAAACTGGCTTAAAGAGGGGCTATTTGCTAGTGTTTCTCTGTATCTCACAAGCCTTCACACAGAGCCAACAAGTTTAATAAATAAGATAACATCTTCTGAAAATGCAAGATTTAAGCCCATTTACTTCCATATTTGGAGAAGGAAATGGCAACCCACTCGAGTATTCTTTCCTGGAGAATCCCATGGACAGGGGAGCTTGGTGAGCTACAGTCCATGAGGTTGCAAAGAGTCAGGCATGAATGGGCAACTAATACTAATTACTGTCTTCCGTATTATTTCTTTCTTGTCCTACATTCTACCTATGGATTTAAGACATGTTCATAGAAATTTTACGAGATATAATCCACTGTCATTTTCACTGGCTAGTCTCTTCGCTGGTCCAGTTTATAAGAGAAGATGAACACCTAGAGATATGAATGAAATTATCTCTAACTGAAGTCTCCTATATTTAAAGGGAAATGTAAGACCAAAGCAAGCAAAGAAAATCACTGGATATCCTTTCAATGGGATGTGAGAGCTTCTTAAAATTATGTGACCCTGTAGCATATTCAGGATGGTCTTCTTTAGGCTATTGTACAACTCTGGAGAGGTTAAATCGAAGTCTAAGTAATAGCAAGTTGATGGCAATG
The DNA here is from genome assembly GCA_006408675.1 of Madoqua kirkii. NCBI lineage: Eukaryota > Metazoa > Chordata > Mammalia > Artiodactyla > Bovidae > Madoqua > Madoqua kirkii. The sequence goes on along the minus strand of SJYC01075587.1, from coordinate 16,683 downwards.
CAAATAGATTTCATTCAGGGGCAGAACAACACTTTCCCATGTAAAAGCCAGTTTTATATCCATTTGCTAGTTCCTTTCAATATTCTTGGTCAATAAAGGTATATGTTTGGATTCTCCATTGAATCAGTTGTAATATCTGTCTAATTTCCCCATTCAATTAGTGAATTAAATAAGATCTTTGACATATATTTATTTCAGGTTTGTACAAGAGGAACACGTGGTTTATGGTCGCTGTATTGGACATTGCATTCCGAGTTGTGCAACTAGCTTTGTTAGTGGAAGAGAGATTTAAGATACACGTACAACATTTTATCTGTTTAAACAGTTTGCTACACTTAATGTCACCTTCTCACCCAAAGTAAACGTACCTGCCCTGAATTTTAAAGTACTCCGGTGTCAAAAGCTTAGTTTCAAGTACATTGTGACTAACTTTCTCAGAATCACTGGATGCATTTCATTGTCTTCATTAGCTACATTAATTCATCACAAAAAGCATAGAATCTTGAAAAGCTCAAATGCTCAAAATACACAACTGAAGCTTCAGAGACATCTAGTACTAAAGCCCAGAGCACATACTGTGAAAATGTTAGTCACTCAGTCGTGTCTGACTCTTTGCCACAGCACGGGGTGTAGCCTACTGGGCACTTCTGTCCACTGAATTCTCCAGGCAAGAATATTGGAGTGGATAGCAATTCCCTTCTCCAGGGGATCTTTCCGACCCAGGTATTGAACCCATGTCTCCTGCATTGTGAGTAGGAAATTCTTTACTATGTGAGCCACCAGGGAAGCCCTGCAGAGCCCGTGCTGCTGCTGCTGCTAAGTCACTTCAGTCGTGTCCGACTCTATGTGACCCCATAGACGATTCAGGTTTGTACAAGAGGAACACGTGGTTTATGGTCGCTGTATTGGACATTGCATTCCAAGTTGTGCAACTAGCTTTGTTAGTGGAAGAGAGACTTAAGATACATGTACAACATTTCATCTGTTTAAACAGTTTGCTACACTGAATGTCACCTTCTCACCCAAAGTAAACATACCTGCCCTGAATTTTAAAGTATTCCGGTGTCAAAAGCTTAGTTTCAAGTACATTCTGACTAAATTTCTCAGAGTCACTGAATGCATTTCATTGTCTTCATTAACTACATTAATTCATCACAAAAAGCATAGAATCAGTTTATCTTGAAAAGCTCAAATGCTCAAAATACACAATTGAAGCTTCAGAGACATCTAGTACTAAAGCCCAGAGCACATATTGTGAAAATGTTAGTCACTCAGTCGTGTCTGACTCTTTGTTACAGCATGGGGTGTAGCCTACTGGGCACTTCTGTCCACTGAATTCTCCAGGCAAGAATACTGGAGTGGATAGCAATTCCCTTCTCCAGGGAATCTTTCCGACCCAGGTATTGAACCCATGTCTCCTGTGTTGTGAGTAGGAAATTCTTTACCATCTGAGCCACCAGGGAAGCTCTGCAGAGCCCATGCTGCTGCTGCTAAGTTGCTTCAGTTGTGTCCAACTCTATGTGACCCCATAGACAGCAGCCCACAGGGCTCCCCCGTCCCTGGGAATGAGGCTTCCTTGGCTGCTCAGATGGTAAAGAATTTTCTTGCAATGCAAGAGACCTGGATTCCATCCCTGGGTCTGGAAGATCCCCTGGGGAAGAGATTGTCAAACCAGTCCAGTATTCTTGCTTGGAGAATTAGATGGACAGAGGAGCCTGACAGGCTACAGTTCACGGAGTTACAAAGAGTTGGACACGACTTAGCAACTAATATACACAGCATGAATTAGCTAATGGTACAAATCTAGATTTACATTTCTTTTAATTTTGGAAAGAAAAATATATCTTTAAAACATATGTTTTCAGTAGCATCCCTAAAAGAAATAAACTGGCTTATATAACATGAAATTTGCCAGCTGCCCCTGTAATATTCTGTTAGTGTTGCCAGGTTATTTAATCAATTTGTAAATCACATTGAGAACTTTTCCCCAAAATTACAGTGAATCTTCCAAGTCTTTTAGCATTATGATTTTTAAAAATCATGTTTATTAATCCAGAACAGAGCACTGGTGCAAAGGAGGCTTTGAAATGGGTCATCATCTTGAAGCTAATTTGACTTTCTTCTTGCCTTTTTTCTCCTGCATTTAGTGTGATTTTAACTTTCTTGAAATTGGGGGTTCCTTGGTTGCTCAGATGGTAAAGAATTTTCTTGCAATGCAAGAGACCTGGGTTCCATCCCTGGGTCTGGAAGATCCCCTGGAGAAGAGATTGGCAAACCAGTCCAGTATTCTTGCTTGGAGAATTAGATGGACAGAGGAGCCTGACAGACTACAGTTCACGGAGTTGCAAAGAGTTGGACACGACTTAGCAACTGATATACACAGCATGAATTAGCTAATGGTACAAATCTAGATTTATATTTCTTTTAATTTTGGAAAGAAAAATATACCTTTAAAACATATGTTTTCAGTAGCATCCCTAAAAGAAATAAATTGGCTTATATAACATGAAATTTTCCAGCTGCCCCTGTAATATTCTGTTAGTGTTGCCAGGTTATTTAATCAATTTGTAAGTCACATTGAGAACTTTTCCCCAAAATTACAGTGAATCTTCCAAGTTTTTTAGCATTATGATTTTTAAAAATCATGTTTACTAATCCAGAACAGAGCACTGGTGCAAAGGAGGCTTTGAAATGGGTCATCATCTTGAAGTTAATTTGACTTTCTTCTTGCCTTTTTTCTCCTGCATTTAGTGTGATTTTAACTTTCTTGAAACCTGCTTTCATTACTTTTTAAAGTAGTTCTGTAACATAACTGATGTGAAACTTGGACCATAAGGAAGACTAAGCACCGATGAACTGATGAACTAAGAACCGATGCTTTTGAACTGTGGTGTTGGAGAGGGCTCTTGAGAGTCCCTTGGACTGCAAGGAGATCAAACCAGTTAATCCTAAAGGAAATCAACTCCAAATATTCATTGGAAGGACTGATGCTGAAGCTGAAGCTCTAACACTTTGAACACCTCATGCAAAGAGTTGACTCATTGGAAAAGACCCTGATGTTGGGAAAGATTGAAGGCAGGAGAAGAAAGGGATAACAGAGGATGAGATGGTTGGATGGCATCACCAACTCAATGGACATGAATTTGAGCAAGCTCTGGGAAATGGTGAAGGACAGGGAAGGCTGGCATGCTGCAGTCCATGGGATCACAGTGTTGGACATGTCTGAGAAACTGAACAAGAGCATAACTGATGCTTTGGAATTATGGTGCTGGAAAAGACTTCTGAGAGTCTTTTGGACTGCAAGGAGATCAAATCAGTCAATCCCAAAAGAAATTAGTCCTGAATATTCACTGGGAGGACTGATGCTAAAGCTGAAGCTCTAATACTTTGGCCACATGATGCAAAGGTTTAACTCACTGGAAAAGACCCTGATGATAGGAAAGATTGAAGACAAAAGGGGTTGGCAGAGGATGAGATGGTTAGATAGCATTGCTCACTAAATGGACATGAATTTCAGCATATCCAGGAGATAGTGGAGGACAGAGGAGCCTGGCGTGCTGTGGTCCATGGGGTTGCAAATAAGATGACACAACTTAGTGACTGAACTACAACAACAACATATTGAATTATAGTCATGTGGTTGATTAAATTAAGATTATAATAATATAGTTAGTTGGACAGAAACTTCTCAAACTGACTTAAATATAGTAAGGGGTAGAATATTATAGACCAGATGTCTATATGTACATGTATGTTTGTGATTATGTATGTGAGTGTTTGTGTGTTGGGAAGGTGGTAAGTTTTAGATTTCCTTTGAAATATCTGGGAAGAATCCAAAAGATAAGGAATTAGGGATAGTTTGGGTATGAAAGTAAAGGGGAAAAGCCAAAGGAGTGAAAATCAGTTAGTTTGGAAGAAAATGTAGTAATAATAGTAATAAGATCAGTAACATTTGTTGAAAATTACTATATATTCATCACTAAATGATGCCAAATGTACTTTCAGAAATACAATGTTCACATCATGACAACAAGGAAATGCATAAGAAAGTGACCAGAATCAAAGACAGTTGCAAAGTGTATTGGACAAGAGTTTAGGAGACATGCATTTAACTGTGTAGAGGATCAAGTCAAATGAGAATAACCCTAAAATTGTCACAGGAAAGGAAAGGATCCAGGTTCTACAGGGATCTAAGAATTGTGTGTGTGTTGGGGGAGGGGATGTATTATACAGGGTGTGGGGGAGGGAGAAAGGGAGAAAGAAGAGGGAATCAACAAGATGTCCCAACAATGATGAGAAAAGAAACCTTACAAAAGGAAAACAATAAAGGTGCCTTAAGAATCTTTATTTTTTTTAAACTATGCAGAGTAAGGAGAGCTTGTATGATCGACACTATGTGCAGCTGAAAAATGAACACTTTGTCCCTGAAATCTTATTCTGGAATAAAAATAACTGTACATTGCAGAAGATTCTAAATATTTTGTGGTACAGAAGATATTTGATGTGGAACAGTATGTTGGCTGAACTGAAAGGTAAGAGTATTTTAAATTCATGCAATGAGTTGCCAAACTATCAAGTACTTACTAATAAAGCTCTTTGATTTTTGGCTTTGCTTTTAGTAAGGGTAAACATTTTGGAGACTTTGAATATATTTTTATATGCTGGATAATGACAGGAAGATAAATTATTCAAAGTGGATATTGGTGAGAACCTCTGACTGCTTGAGGGTATCCTGTTTTTCCATAAGATAATTTCTACTTTATTTGCCTTGTCTTTATGAAATATTTAACAGATGCATCAGAACTATTCTCAGTCACTCAGTAATGAGTTTAGAAAATTTCCAAGCCCCCAGAGTAACATCTCACTATTTGAAAAGAGAGGTTGTGACAATGGAATGAATACCTTAATAACAAATCTATCACTTGTCATATTTCACCAAACCTGAGAACATTTATGAAAGATAAGAATCTTAATTCCTTAGCTTTTTTTACATGAAGTTCAAGATGTTTAGAAGAGTTGAAGAATAAGAATTTCAGAGTGTTATCAGATTATCATCCTACCTCTCAAACTAGAGAGAAGTTAACACTGTTTGGATTGTTTGGAAAAGAGATTATAGAAAATTCAAAATTGTATATACACTCTATGCACACACATTCACAGTGGACTAGCAGAAAAGAAAAAAAAATTAACTAATCAAGATGAACTTTTTTAAGTATTTACTTTTTAAAGCAAATAAGCCTTCAATATATTTATTATTAACACGGTCATGTTACAATGTGACAAAGCTTCATTTATTACAGCATCTTGGGAGATGTTTTTTAACCTTATTTTTCATCAGGATTAGTGAGTGGCAGAGAAAGTGTTTACATATGTTTTGATGAGAGTTTAGCAGAGACTTTTTAACCTTGGCTCATTAAGTGCTCCAGAACCAGAATATCCAGGCAGCATGAAGCTGAGGAAAGGTACAATTACTTGTTGCAATTCACAATCCCCTAGTTCTCCCTCCAAATCTGTCCAGTTGGCTCTCAAAGTTTAAAAATGAAACATGGAAGAATTCCCGGTGTGTTCCCTTCTTGTCTTTTCCCATCCCTCCATTACATCTTCAGACATTTGTGATTACTATCAAAATAGCCAAAATGAATGACTTCTTAAACATTGATTGTTCGAATATGACAGCTTTGTATTCCTTAGAAACATTACTCTCTGAACATGCTATCTCTATTTAAGTAATTGTGTGTGATGCATAGATCAGTAGAAACTTAAACTGAGCAAAGTTATAAAAGCATATTTTAGGATATCAATTAACACTAGCAGTATCTTAATTAAGCTGAGTGGTGATTTGAACAAGGAAAACCACAGGCGCCTTAATTATAGGCATTTTTTCTGTAGCTCAGCAAAATTTGAAAGCAAGAGAATCACTGCTGAAAGTCCAAATGTTATAGTAACTCATTTTTTTTTCTCCCAGTGTTGACAAAGTCAGTAAGCCTTTAACAGTAATAAAATATATTAATAACGGAGTCTGTAATATAAATGTTAATAAAGAAAAGTTTAACTCAACATCTCCTTTCATGGCTTTTTATAAAATATGAAGTCATGAAAAACCAAAGCTTAAAAATAACAGCTCCTCATTTTGATTATAGTTTATGATAAACTCTTTAATTTTATATCATTGTGACTCATATATCCTCACATTTGACAGTGGAATTTTTTTAACTACAACTTAAAAATCGTAATTTTTATTTATTCCTAGGCTGTCATTAAAAAAATAACCTATATATGTAACTTGATTTTTAATCCTAATTTTCCAGTTGTTTTTCTCTTTTGAATTGAGAGATTATTTAAGGTTGCCTGGATGACATTTCTCTTAATTTAAAGTGAATTGAAATATCTGACCAGCAAAGACAAATGCCTTGATGAAGCCTAAAAAGAGCAGATAAACAAGGGTCTGCTTTAGCCTTATTGTGAAACAAAGCCTATTCAGAGCATTCAGGGGCTCTGTTTACAGGTGCTTTGGAGAGGAAAGGAACATGAAATTTGTCCTTCAAGGTCTGTCCTTTTTCTCTGCCTTGTGAGCAGAGAAGGGCTAGCATACTTTAGAAGGTAATAAAATAACACAAACATTATTGAGGTATTGATAATTATTCCGAGTACATAGGTCAGTTTCTGAAAGGAAGATAAAAAGACAAAGATAATTCCTTACAATAGCAAATATGCTATCAAAAAAATACACCTGAGTCACTGAGCTAACAGCCCCTGCCCCCACCCCTCCCATCCCACCCTGCCATACACACAGAGGCAGCAGAGTGCTGAAACTAGCTTGTGTGGCTTACTCGACCTAATTATTAACCACAGACATTTTGCAAACTGGTGGTTAAACTCTTGATAGTTTGAAACTAGTCATGGTGAGAGTGTGACTCATAAATTGTTAGATAATACAAAACAAGATTTTCTTTATTTCTGGTGAGCCAGTTCAACAATATACCACTGCCCAAGGGTCTTTTTTTGCTTGCTTTGTTTCCCTTTGCTTTCTGTCCTTTAATCTTTTTATTTACTCCTTGTGGATACAAAGGAGATACATTTTCACTTTTTAATAGAGACAAGGACTCTGCATATATTCATTATTCTTCTTCACATCCCATCCCAACAAAGAAGACCTTTCCAATAGCAGATGAATCAATGACACTTTAACATTTGCCAAATATTCAGACAAAATGGAATAACTAACAGCCCTAGTGGCTCAGATGGTAAAGTGTCTGTCTGCAATGCAGGAGACCGGGTTCGATCCCTGGGTCGGGAAGATCCCCTGGAGAAGGAAATGGCAGCCCACTCCAGTAATCTTGCCTGGAAAATCCCATGGATGGAGGAGCCTGATAGGCTACAGTCCATGGGGTCACACAGAGTTGGACACGACTGAGCGACTTCACTTTCTTTCTATGCATAGAAAGACACTTTGGCCACCAAAGGTCTTTTCCAACTTTGGCATAACCTATATGAGGAGTAGACAATCTTAGAAAAATTTTAGTTGTCTTCCCAGGGAAAAGAGGAAAATCCTTTTTTATTGTACAGTCCTGTTAATGCTCCCTGTAGATCCAAATGAAAAAATAAAGACTTGGCTAAATATGAGATCCAATTTCCTTTTCCCATTTCCCCTGGCTTTCTCAGTTGGCTCTCATAATAGACTCTGCAGCCACTGCTGATAGTATAAGCAGCTGGAGATCCTAGAACCCAACTCTGAATAGGGGAAGTTAATCAGGATACAGAGGTCAATTAAATGATAACCTTCCCAATGACTGCTGGGTTCTTTAAGGCTCTTTCCCAGGATCATTCATTGACTAGAGGAACAGGCTGATGTAAAATTAAATAATGAATTGATGTTTTACAAAGATGAACTATGTTTCCAGAAGTTGCAGTCAATCAAAAAATAAATCAGAATCAAAATCCCAATTGTTAATTACAATATTCCAGGTCTTCACTCTACCCAGTACCTGTGCAGCATGTGCCACTAACTATGACCTCCCTTGAAAATATTCTCCCCCTTTGTCCTCAGAGGGACTCACTTTGTGCTTCTGCATCCTGGTGTTGATTGTCCCTGGTCCCTTGTCTTAACTTTTTTTTTTAATTTTTAAAAAAAATTTTAAATTCATTTATTTTTGGCCACTCCACAAGGCATGTGGAATCTTAGTTCCCCCACCAGAGAGCAAACCTGTGCTCCTTGCATTGAAATCTTAACCATTGGACCACCAGGGAAGTCCCTCCTGGAGTTAACTTACTCATCAATGCTAAGTCACTTCAGTCGTGTCTGACTCTGTGGGACCCCATAGACGGCAGCCCACCAGGCTCCCCCGTCCCTGGGATTCTCCAGGCAAGAACACTGGAGTGGGTTGCCATTTCCTTCTCCAACAATACATCTAGTAAATGCTGCTTTGTCCTATGTCTACATCTGTGATCTTGACCTAAATTGAACAATATAGCTAAACAGTCTATATAGTGTCTTTTTATACAGTGCAAAATAAAGAAATATCTTGCTTCTTCTATTCCTCCAGCTCTTATTAGGGCCATTTTCTTCCATAATTTCAAACAATATCCTGTTAGAAGCTCCAAGATCTTTCTTCTTCCTCTACTCTTTCCTGAGCCCTAAACTCACAAAGCCAATGGTCTCTTGGTTACTGTCCCATTATCTTTCCCTGGAAAATCAAAACCTACTTCCTCAAAACTGAAAACATTAACCCTAAGCCCTTGCAGCTTTTTTCCCTCCACTGTCCCCATCTCAATGAACAATATAGCTAAACAGTCTATATAGTTCTTTTTATACAGTGCAAAATAAAGAAATATCTTGCTTCTTCTATTCCTCCAGCTCTTATTAGGGCCATTTTCTTCCATAATTTCAAACAATATCCTGTTAGAAGCTCCAAGATCTTTCTTCTTCCTCTACTCTTTCCTGAGCCCTAAACTCACAAAGCCAATGGTCTCTTGGTTACTGTCCCATTATCTTTCCCTGGAAAATCAAAACCTACTTCCTCAAAACTGAAAACATTAACCCTAAGCCCTTGCAGCTTTTTTCCCTCCACTGTCCCCATCTCAATGAATGGAATCATGTTCTTAACTTGTTATAAAAGCAAGAAAGATCAGAGCCATCTTTGAGTCTCTCCTTCATTTAAAAATTTTCCATTTACATTGAAATTCTGACAATTACATAATTAATGTATCTTTCAAATTCACCCTTTGATCTTTTCCCACTTTATTTCTCCTGGACAAGGGTAATAGTGTGGGCTTCTAATTGTGTTTCCTTAATCCATCACATTTGTTTTTCCAATCCATGCCTCACCTTGTTATCAGAATTATATTCCAAAATTCTCTCTAGAATATTATTCTCTTGAATATTTTCTGTAGTCCTACTGCCAATGGAATAAAGTCCTAGTGAAGCTTTCAAAGTATGTTGCACTGATTCTTTCAGCTTCATTTTCCTAAATTCCTCAGTCTCACTAGTGACACCAGTATCTCTGTTAGATCCTTCTAGAGCACTTCTATTTCCTTAAATCATTGTTGATAATGTCTCTGTATCATTATCTACTGTAATCACCTACTGTATCAGCTACAGTATCAAATACTACTTACTGTATCACCTGATGAAATCCTTGTAAATTATTCAAAGCCTAATCTCCAAATTTAATTAAACCAACCAGATCTCCTTTCTGAGAAATTATTCAGCATTCCTTTCTCTGAATTTTTCTAGCCTGGTGTTTATTATTTTAAAATTCTACATTATTCCCATCTTCTTTTGTTGTTGTTTGTCTTTTATTTCTGTGATTACATGTCAACTCATCACGTTTTCTTATCTATCAAGTTTGAAAGACAAAATTAAATTCACTTCTATGTATACAACACATGTCAAGCACCTGATGCATAAAAGGCACTAAAATTATAGTTGATTAACATGTTGCATATATATTAAAATAAGTAGCTTGTCCAACTGAGGGGCTCTATTGATGATGAGTTTTTTGGATGAATTCTCTTGTCCTATGTTTTATGGGATATTTGAAGACACACTCTAGCTTCTATTGCCCCTAGTGAGAAGTTATTTAAATACTGAAAAAGAAGTTTGATTTAATTAGTTTTTACTACTCTGTTTCTCTTATTTATCGTCGTGATCGTGAAGTCACTCAGTCGTGTCCGACTCTTTGTGACCGCATGGACTGTAGCCTACCAGGCTCCTCTGTCCATGGGATTTTCCAGGCAATAGTCCTGGAGTGGATTGCCATTTCTTTCTCCAGGGGATCTTACCAACCCAGGGATCGAACCCAGGTCTCTCGCATTGTAGACAGACACTTTACTGTCTGAGCCACCAGGGAAGTACTAAGATGGGCTAAAAATATACTCTCTTAAATTAAGTTCTGTACTTCTCTGTGAGATTCTCTATTAGGAGTAGACTGGAACTCAAAATCTTATAAGTAGACTATGTTATTAATCATTGCTTCCATTTATTTTATAAGGCTTTCCTGGTTTTCTTTTGAATGGTCAAGTAGCATATCCAGTTTGTCTGGTTGGGAGAAGTAGAAAATTTTAAAAACTCAATCTACTTATTATAATGATAACAAGCAAATACTATGTGCCAAGCTGTGTTCTATTTACTTCATTTAAATTAACTTAATTTTTAAAACAACCCTGTGTGGTAGGTCCTATTAATATACCTGTTTTACAGAGAAGGAAACTGAGGTACAGGATGGTGGACTTGCTCAAAACACAGAACTCATCAGCCTTTGAGCCAGGATACAAACCCAGGAATATTGATTCCATAACCCATGGCCCTTCTGGCTGTCATAACAGATAACAGGCATATGCAAAAGTAAATACACACGGAGCCAAATAAGGCAGGAGGTAAACTGACATTTAAGAAGCTCAAAATCACTACAGATGGTGACTGCAGCCGTGAAATCAAAATATGCTTGCTCCTTGGAAGAAAAGCTACGACAGCCTTAGACAGTGAAATATCACTGTGCTGACCAAGGTCCATATAGTCAAAGCAGCTGTTTTTCCAGTAGCCATGTATGGGTGTGAAAGTTGGACCCTAAAAAAAGCTGAGCATCAAAAATGATGCTTTCAAACTGTGGTGCTGGAGAAGACTCTTTGGAGTCCCTTGGACTGCAAGGAGATCAAACCAGTGAATCCTAAAGAAAATCAGTTCTGAATATTCATTGGAAGGACTGATGCTGGAGGTCCAGAACTTTGGATACTTAACGCCAAGAACTGACTCACTGGAAAAGACCCTGATGCTGGGAAAGATTGAGGACAAGAGGAGAAAGGAGCGACAGAGGATTGGATGGTTGGATGGAATCACTGACTCAGTGGACATGAGTTTGAGCAAACTCCAGGAGACAGTGAAGGACAGGGAAACCTGACATGCTGCAGTTCATGGGGTTGCAAAGAAGTTGGGCACGACCAAAAACAACCTAGTGACTGAAAAACAGCAACAAAGGAGCTCAGCAGTTAGGCAAATAAAGGCACAATCGACTTTGACTGAGGCATTATAAATGGATTTTGAAGAGAGAGGGCCACTTGGAAGGCACCGATTTGTGAGCAGGGCTCTGACACTCCACCATTTCAAAGGCAGGTCATGGCTCTGTGGATCACCTCGCTTATCCTTGTGTGCTTCTCCCTACTTCCCAAGATCAGCAATTTCCATTTCTTTCTGTTTTAGCCATCTTCTTGCAGTATCACAGATGCTCCCATACTCTTCCTCACTCCTACAAGGTATAATGACATCAATAAGTATTAAGCAGTTTGGCCGTATTAAACTATTTGGCAGTTGATGTCAGAATATGTATTCCTTTAGCCTTATAATGAAACAGTCTTCACCTAGCATTTCTGAAGTCAGTGCACTGTCAGCAGGTAGTTGGAGGACAAGCCTAAATTGCAGAACTTTTCAGAGATTCATGTGGCAACCGTGACTCTGCCTCCCAAAGAAAAACTTCTAGCCTTGCAACTCTCAAGGCTTCCCAGGTGGCACTAGTCATAAAGAACCTGCCTGCCGATGCAGGAGACGTGAGACGCCAATTTGATCCTTTGGTGGAGAAGATTCCCTTGAGGAAGAGATGGCAACCCATTCCAGTATCCGTGCCTGGAGAATCCCATAGACAGAGGAGCCTGGAGGGCTATGGTCCATAAGGCCCCAGAGTCAGACACAACTGAAGCGACTTAGCATACGTTACACATGGTTTTGGACATAAATGTCAGTTTTGTTGGACCATTGCTTAATCCTAAAAATTTTGAAGTGAAGTCTTTTATTGTAGCTTTGTTGAGTAATAAGTAATTATATTCAAGCCCCACAGATGCAGGCACACCACACACACACAGTCAGCACACATGTGCACAACTATACATGTGTGCATCCGGTAATTCCTTTTCTTTAGCTAGAATCGAAATGGGCTTAGTTTTCTTTTAATAAATCTTCCAGTGATTACTACCCTTTTGCCCTTCTCTGCCAGCAATTACTTGAAAAGGCACAAAATCCTCCAAAGCTGATCTCTTAAGCTATATAAGCAGTAAATTTGATTCACATTTTATTTAATCAGTACAAATCAGGAGAATATTTTTAGAGGAAGGAAAAAAGACTATGTTTTGAGCTGATTAAATCTCTTCCTCCTCCCTCCCCATCACTTCACAAACCTCTCACCTATAATCAGTGCACAGGTGGAATCTCAGGTACAACATTAAGTAATTTACTAAATTAAAAAGAAATATCTGATCTTAAAAACTCTTGAGTCATTAGAAAAAAAGAAAATAGAAAAAAAATCATGTTGGTCTTTCCTGGTAATTGTTCATGAGTGATGTGATAACTAATTTGCAGTATCTTTTGAAATGTTGAAGACATTTTCTATATCACTAATGTATTAAATACCAGTGTGACTGAAACTCTTCAACGAGTAGTATCTGAGGGTTTCTCACTATTTTTCCACGAAAGAACAATTTTCTTAAAAATTGTACTCATCTGTTTTATTGGGGCCTCCTAGGTGGTGCTAGTGGTAAAGAACCCACCTGCCAATGCAAGAGACCTAAGAGATGTAGGTTAGATTCCCGGGTCAGGAAGATTCCCCCAGAGAAGGGCATGGCGTCCCACTCCAGTATTCTCGCCACAAGAATTCTATGGCCGGAGGAACATGGTGGGCTACAGTCCGTGGGGTTGCACAGAGTAGTGTACTCATCTCTCTTATTAAAGGCAATGAAATATTTAGTCAAAGTGTCCTAAAGATTTCTGCCAAATGAGCAACTTGACTCTTACTTGCTAACAGTTTGTGGTTAAGTAGATAAGTCCTTGGGCTTCAGTGTGTCTCATCCCTAACGTGGAGCGATGACCTATGTCCTACAGAAAGCATTTAGCGTACAGTGCCTGGCCGCTGAGTTCCTGTTATCTAAACTACCAGTCTAGCAATAGGAGTATAAAGAGTTAGATGAAAATAATAATCAAAAAAGTTTATTGTAAGAACCAGATGAGTTGACATATGAAATTAATAGATTAATGCCTTGCTAATAATAATTACTCAATGAAAATTACAATACTAACTATCCTGTTGTTGTTCCCCAATTAGAAAACAAGCTGTTTTTTGCTAAAAGGCAAACAGGTAGAATTTACTTTCTAATTCCCCTCGTAGCCCAAACCTTCCTCACTTCCTTGCCAGAAGTTATAGCAAAGGACTTATTAGGTAGTGAGTTTCCTACAGGAAAGGCTATTCCCTGATCACTCTTGTATTCCTTCTGTTTGCAAGAGCATTTAGGAGGTCATTAGCCATTCATTGCTGTTGTTAAGTTTGGTGAATGTTTATTTGAGATGGGAGCAGGGTTCCTAGAGCTAGGAGAGGAAGGAAGAAATAAGAACTGTCCAGCATTGACACATATATACTACCATGTATAAAATAGGTAGCTAGTGGGAACCTGCTGGGAAGCACAGGGAGCTCAGCTCAGTGTTCTGTGATGACCTAGAGGAGTGGAAAGGAGGCTCAAGAGGAAGGGAATGTATGTGTACGTATATCTGATTCAGTTTGTTGTACAGCAGAAACTAACACAACATTGTAAAGCAATTACACTCCAATTTAAAAAAAAGAACTGTCAAAATTGACCTAGTTTTGAGTGACTAGCATTTTAAAAAATGAGTTTTCATCTATTTTCCATTTTTCCAACATGCAAGTGGCTGAGGAGAGACTGTGGAAGAGTGTTTGTGTGTGTATGTGGATAGAGAGGTGTGCATAGTATTTAAAATTGTTTTAGCCCAATGCAGATTTGTAGAACACTAGGGAATGATGCTGAAGCTGAAACTCCAGTACTTTGGCTACCTCATGCGAACAGTTGACTCATTGGTAAAGACTCTGAGGCTGGGAGGGATTGGGGGCAGGAGGAGAAGGGGACAACAGAGGATGAGATGGCTGGATGGCATCACAGACATGATGGACTTGTCTGAGTGAACTCCGGGAATTGGTGATGGACAGGGAGGCCTGGCGTGCTGCGATTCATGGGGTTGCAAAGAGTCGGACACAACTGAGCGAATGAACTGAACTGATACACTGTTTTCTCTTCATCTGGAAATATAATTAGTCTAAAAACTGCAAACCAACTACAAGTCTTCCTTGCAGTTTCTTTTGTGTTTTTTTTATGTGTTTAGTTATCTTTTTTTTTAAGATGTGCTGTGTTCAAACTTCCTTCAGGCTTAGCAACAACAGATGTCAATATTCCGCCAGTGCCCCTGCTCCTTGGAGGTTTCCAGAGAGCGAATAGGATTCAGGGTTAATGGAATCAGTTTTAATAACATGACCAAAGCAAGTAAAGAAAAAATTCAAGCTCCACTGGCTTGCATGGCTGCACTTCAGCTCAAGACAAGACCAATCAGAGATGACTTGAATTCCAAGATCAGAGGAAGAATGGAAGAAAAGAACAAATATAATCATGGTGTTTAGTGCAGTGATAAGTGGTTCTATTTGAGTGCATTGCTCAACCCAGAGGTACCTTTTCTCAAAAGGTAGCTGTTATAAATCTGTCTGACAAAGCTCCTTATCAACTTTAAATTTCAATCACTGGATAGTGGTTTTGTGCAGGTGGGCAGTGAGTAACACTTCAGACCATAGGTGCTTCTGTAATATTGGTACCAAGGCTGTTGCCCCTGAATCATACCCCTGCCCCTCCCTTGAAGAGAAACCAATTACACTTATCTAAGTTTCAGGAGGAATCTGAAAAAAAAAAAAAAAAACTAGCTAGAACCAAGTAGACCCAAGAAGAGGAAGACAGAATATCCAGTAGACCTAAAGCCTTATTATACACTCATTGTAATATACTAGCTAAATGACACACAGACCAGTGGCAGACAGTTGCCAGTTGCCATGACAACAAATGGAAAGGTCCATACAAGGACTGAAAAGGAGAGTTGCATCAGTAATGGGTCCATACCACAATCCTGTACTCAGATAAGTCAAGAATTTTCTACCCACTGTTCCCAGTTCTTTCCCTTTTAACTCTACCATCCTTTAAATTTGATGTCACCACTCTAAACTGGATTGAGAAGTTGATTTGTGAACCAGGTTTCTGCTTCTCCTTTCTTTGGCCATTGAATAAAGTCGTGCTATCTCAGCATCTGTTTTGTAATTGGCCACATGAATCTGATTGGAAAAAGAACCTCCCTGGCCCAGATAGGGGTTCTTGACCTGAGCTAAGACCCTGGCATATTTTCCGTTGACCAGTTCAGCAGCAGTATATAACAGTGCATGCATGCTAAATTGTTTCAGTCATGTCCAACTCTTTTTGACCCCATGAACTGTAGCCCTCCAGGCTCCTCTCTCTATGAGATTCTCCAAACAAGAATACTGGGATGATTTGCCATTCCCTTCTCCAGTAATATTTCTGTATTTTACAAGCACTCATAAGAGATGTCCATCTACTTTCTCTTTTGGCATTATTAGACAAGAGATAAGAAAAATTAAAAGGTAGGATACATAAAAAGGAAGCTAAGCAGTAAGTCTCAAAAAATAATTGGAATAATTTTTCTTCTTGTTATCATCTGCTTCTAAACCCTGACCCTAGAGTCAGTTTACAGGAGGAAACATTCCTGCCAGCTGCTTCTGTCGAGAGCATCAAAAATGAGAAAAGTATTATAATATTTATGCTGTTGTTTATGCTTATACAGAATTGATTTGGTAATAATTGACTCCCAGCAATAATTATTTTAAATTTTTTCTCTTTACTGACCTAACTTGTGTGTTGAGTGTGTAAAAAGAATTTAGCAACCAGAGTCAATCATGAAAATACTGTTGACAGTAGTCCATTTTCTGATGTGTACAAGGGAAAACAATGAATCTACATTCTGCTGATTTCCTTGCTTTACATGACCTTTATTTCAAGTAGAAACTGGAATTTATGTGAGTGTATGCCTAGAAATAGACTTGTAAACAAGAGCTGAATTTATTTTTATGTTTTTACAAGTGAATACACTCTAATTTCTAGATGACTGATATTTTGCAATTTTATTTCATGTAAGTAAAACATTTTAAGATGAATGGGCCAAAATACAATAAATCCAGTAGAATTCTCTTTTCTCTTTTATCTCATGGTTTAATCTTGAATGCTCATCCATTCTTGTCCTTAGCTAAAAGAAAAAAAATAAGATTTATTGCAGCAATCCCATGAATACTCCAATACTGCTCTACA
>SJYC01075585.1:0-11480 GCA_006408675.1 Madoqua kirkii | reverse complement strand
TGTGTGTGTGTGTGTGTGTGTATGTGTGAGAAACACCAGTGTTATAATACTTTCTTCTTGCATGGATCAGAACAGGATGTAACACAAATGTCTTTGTAGTCAGTGCTTTCCAATCCTTAGAATCGCTGGAATGCTTGTCATATGTGAAGGTCCAGCAGAGACCTAACATTACAGAGCACACATAACATGCTATCAGATAAAGAATTACATATTAACTAAAAACTAAATACTAAAGCATTAAAAGTGTCATATCGAAATTACAGCAGATAAATCAATGATTAGATGCTCAGGAGTCAAATCATTGGCCTCTAGAAGTTCGAACAAGTTTAATTTGTATACATTTATGTAGCAGAGCTAATAGTTGGAAATGTCAGTGCCTTTTTAAAATGGATAAACATTCTGGAGACATTCGTTAGCTAACGATTCTTCTAATAAATAAAAGTTCCTGTATTATTTGCTTCAGGGTTTGCTAACTCATTGCTATTTTTATTGTGTGTTCATCTAGATAATTTCCTTTTTTTCCCTTTAAATATCCTAAGGATTCTCAAAGTGTGGTCTGGAGTTCAGGATCACAGAGAACCCAGAGAGGCAAAACTGTATTCATAATAATATTAAAATATGAGATATCTTTTTCAATCTCACCTTGTGATGAATGTACAGTGGACT
Organism: Madoqua kirkii; assembly: GCA_006408675.1. Taxonomy (NCBI): domain Eukaryota; kingdom Metazoa; phylum Chordata; class Mammalia; order Artiodactyla; family Bovidae; genus Madoqua; species Madoqua kirkii. The sequence goes on along the minus strand of SJYC01075585.1, from coordinate 10,814 downwards.
TTCCAGAACTGATCTAGTAGGTAACATTGTAACTATATACAGAAGTAGATATGAAGATTTAACTGTCTTCCATTAAGCCAAGCAATAATAAGATTTTCAAAAATATAAAATAATTATATTCTTCTTACATTTTTGGAAATAAAGTCATTTTACAAAGTCAAAACATAGGTTAATTATTTTAAGTAATTTGTTTTTTAAATCTGTTTTATTTTCTAATACAGTTAATATTGGACTTCCCTGGTGACTCAGATGATAAAGAATATGCCTGCAATGCAGAAGACCCAGGTTCAGTCCCAGGGTCAGGAAGATCCTCTAGAGAAGGCAATGGCTACCCACTCCAGTATTCTTGCCTGGAGAAATCCATAGACAGAAGAGCCTGGCAGGCTACCATCCATGAGGGTTGCAAAGAGTCAGACACAACTGAGCAACTAATATATGGTATATATCAGTAAGCATAACTCAAATTAACATTACTTAATTTTCTTAGTAATATTTAGTAGTGCAAAAGATACTGAGCTTAAAACATTTGAAGGCATCTATCAGGGAATATAGCAGAGATTTTCATTTATTTTTTCTTACTGTGTTCCAAGAGACTCATACACTGAGAAACAGTTAACTTAGAAGAATAAAATCTGCCCCTTTATGACCCTCATCCCAGCAATGGGAGAAGAGAGTAGGGCATTGAATGTACCTCTGAGAGGGCATCAAGACAACTGCACCTTCATACCTGTTTCCTTTAAGAAAGATTCAGTGGGAGCCAAGGTAAATTTGGGAAGTGGTGAATTCCACCAAGATGGTTACCATTTTCTTGCCTTTACTTGATAATACACTCCTCAGAATCATCACTTTATTCTTATTGTTAATCCTACCACACTATTTTGCTGTTGGACTAATGTACTATTCTACTATCTGATGCTCTGGGCTAAACACTCTTTCCTCTAATCAACACCACCAGAACAAATTACCCTAAATTGAAGATTGTCAGGAATGTCCTCACTCCGAAATAATTAGAGCTCCCCCACTGCCTACAGCTTAAAGTTCAAACGTCTTGGAATCTTGAAAGTAAAAGTGTTAGTCGCTCAGTCGTATCTAGCTCTTTGTGACCCATGGACTGTATAGCCCACCAAGCTTCTCTGTCCATGGAATTCTCCAGGCAAGAATTCGGAGTGGGTTGCCATTGCCTTCTCCGGGGGAACTTTCCGACCCAGGGATTGAACCTGTGTTTCCTGCATTTCAGGCAGATTCTTTATCATCTGAGCCAGCAGAAAAGCCTATGGAATCTTAAAATCACAGATTTTTCAGTCTATAAAGGAACATAGATATCATCAGATCCAAGCTTCACATGTTCTAAAATAAATTGATGTTCATAAATGATATGACTTTATCATGGTCATATGAACAATAGCAAGATATCAAAATGGCATTTGTAGTTGAGTCCGTATCTGACATTTTCGGTATCACAAAATATCCTGATTTACCTTTTTAAATATGTATTTCTATTCCCCATCATAGTATCTGTACTTCAGTTGCAGTCTTCTCACTGTCCTCAAAATATATTATGTAAATTTCCATCACTGTATTCTTGCCCATTTAATTCTCTCAGTATATATTTTCCTCCCTATATATCTTTTAGGATTTGTCAAAGTTACATCTTCCCTTTAAAATTCTCTTGAACCAATTCAGCTCATATAATCTCTCTCTTCTTGGTATTCTCGTTGTTTTTCCAGTGGATTAAAGAACTAATGTAAAACTGGATATTATAAAACTCTTAGAGGAAAACATAGGCAGAACACTCTAACATAAGTTGCAGCAATGTCTTTTTTGAGCCATCTCCTAGAATAATGTAAAGAAAAGCAAAAGAAAGCAAACGGTACTCATTAGCTTTTGCACAGCAAAGGAAACCACAGAGAAAACAAAAAGACAACCCACAGAATGGGAGAAAAATATTTGCAAATGATGCCACTGATGATAGTTAGTCTCTAAAATTTATAAACATCTCACATGGCTCAACATCAAAAAGCAAACAGCCCAATCACAAAATGGGCAGAATACCTAAATAGACATTTCTCCAAAGAAGACCCACAAATGGCCAAGAGGCACATGAAAAGATGCTCAACATTGATAATTATTAGAAAATTGCAACTCAAATCTACAATAAGATATCACCTCACACCAGTCAGAATCGGCATAATCAAAAAATTCACAAATAATAAATGCTGGAGAGGGTGTGGAGAAAAGGGAACCCTCTTAATACTATTGGGAATGCAAATTGGTACAGTCAAGACAGGGATTAACATGGAGGTTCCTTAAGAAACTAAACTCAGAGCTACCATATGATCCAGCAATCCCATTCCTGGGCATAAGTCAGTTCAGTTCAGTCGCTCAGTCAAGTCTGACTCTCTGTGACCCCATGGACTGCAACATGCCAAGCTTCCCTGTCCATCACCAAATCCTGGAGCTTGCTCAAACTCATGTCCTTCAAGTCAGTGATGCTATCCAATCATCTCATCCTCTGTTGTCCCCTTCTCCTCCTGCCTTCAATCTTTCCCAGCGTCAGCATCTTTCCAATGAGTCAGTTGGAAAGTTTGCATCAGGTGGCTAAAGTATTGGAGTTTCAGCTTCATCATCATCCTTCCCATGAATATTCAGGACTAATTTTCTTTAGGATTGACTGGTTGGATCTCCTTGCACTCCAAGGGACTTTCAAGAGTCTCCAACACCATAGTTCAAAAACATCAGTTCTTCAGTGCTCAGCTTTCCTGGGCATATATCCTGAGAAAAACTTGCCTTTTTTTTTTTTTTCTCAAAAAGATACACGTATTCCAATGTTCATTGCAATGCTGTTCACAATAGCCAGGACATGGAAGCAACCTGAATGTCCATCTACAGATGAATGGATAAAGGAGATGTGGTACATATATATTATGGAATATTGCTTGGCCTTTGAAAAGACTGAAATAACACCATTTGAAACAACATGGATAGACCTGGAGATTATTGTACTAAGGAAGTATATCAGACAGAGAAAGACAAATACCATATGATATCACTTATATGCTGAATCTTAAAAAAAGGATACAAATAAACTTATTTAAAACACAGAAATAGACTCACAGACTTAGAGAATGGTTACCAGAGGGGAAGTATGGGGAGTGGGTTGGGATTTACATATTTAAAACAGATTTGCATATTTATTTACATATAATTGTAAGTAAATGTGAAAATATGTAAAAACATATTTACGGTTTAAAATATCTGCTATATTTAAAATAGATAACCAATAAGAACCTATTGTGTAACAAAAGGAACTCTGCTCAATATTCTGTAGTAAGCTAAATAGGAAAAGAATTTGAAAAATAATAAATACATGTATATGTGCAACTAAATCACTTTGCTGTACACCTGAAACTAACATATTTTTAATGAACTGTGCTCCAAAATAGGCTTCCCAGAAAGCATAGTGGCCAAGAATCCTCCTAATAATGCAGGAGACATGGTTTGGATCTCTGGTCAGGGAAGATCCCCTGGAGTAAGAAATGGCAACCCACTCCAGTATTTTTGCTGGAATATTCCATGAACAGAGCTGCCTGGTGAGCTACAGTCCATGGGAATGAAGAGTTGTATGCAACTCCTAACACACAACATAATGCCACACACAACACTTTTTGTGTATCATTTATGTTTGCATTTTAAAATTTCTGTTTCATGTTGACCTCATGCAGGGTATTTAAACATTTAGTTGATTATCATAGAGGCTTTTTGCACCATAGAGAGCAAATAGTATATTGATTACATCTTTTCCTTTGTAAGAATATATTAACTGGCCTGTTAAAAGAGACTAGATAAATAGCATTTAGTAAGTCTACAATTAACTTCCTCCAAGATCCCTGAAGCATTTTTCAGTTTCATTGATCTTGATGTCATTTCTCTGCTTACCTCGAGAAGCAAAATCAATTCAACTGCACTGATAATCAGACCAGAAGTAAAACCATCCACTTAAGCAAATATGAAAGAATTTTGAGTTTGACTGATCTTATTTTTGGAAGACTGTGTCAATGTGAAGTCAAATGGAGGACTTGAGAATTCAGAGGGGATAGCCACATATATTTATTTTCAGCAGAGAACAATCAAGAGATCTAGGAAAAAGGATGATTGGCTAATTCCTGTGCTGTGCTGTGCTCAGTTGTGTTGGACTCTTTGCAACCGCATGGACTGTAACCCGCCAGGCTCCTCTGTCCATGGGGATTCTCCAGGCAAGAATACTGGAGTGGGTTGCCATACCCTGCTCCAGGGGATCTTCCCAACCCAGGGATAGAACCCAGGTCTCTCACATTGCAGGCAGATTCTTTACCATCAGAGTTACCAGGGAAGCCCAATGTATCACCTAACAGTGAGCTATTTGGTAAGAATCTTAATCTCTCTGTCTGTTGGCCCCTACTCCCTCAGTTTGCACACTCACAGATGATGAGTCAACACCAATGCTGCAGAGCACCTTGACTGACTCCGGTACCTTTTTCACGATTCTGTACACAGACACAGAATAAGCTTTGGAAAGTATAAAAATCTAATCAAGGGAAGGACAACACAGGAACCATTCATTGTAACCTCAAAAAATCCCATGGACGGAGGAGCCTGGAAGGCTGCAGTCCATGGGGTCGCTAAGAGTCAGACATGACTGAGGGACTTCACCGTCACTTTTCACTTTCATGCATCGGAGAAGGAAATGGCAACCCACTCCAGTGTTCTTGCCTGGAGAATCCCAGGGACAGGGGAGCCTGGTGGGCTGCCGTCTATGGGGCCGCACAGGGTTGGACATGACTGATGCGACTTAGCAGCAGCAGCAGCCACCTTCTTCTTATTCCTTACTACATATTTATTGCTTATTTCAAGAAAACACTTAAGAAATTCTTTCTGATTGCAAAGATGATGAAAATCATTTGCCTTATTGAGAATATGAAAAAGAAATAATGTTTTCTACTCTCCTGAAAAGTTAAATTTTCTAAATGCTTTATTGAAATAAATAATGATTTTTGCCTCATAGAGAAAAAGTTTACCATGAAAATATAATCATCATTTCTCTGCAGAACTGGTGTGGTGTGTTGTAAGAGAAGGATTATTGACACAGGGGCTAGAAAATTCTAAATTCAAATTTGATCTCATCAGCTTGAAAGATGAATTTTCTGTGACATTTTATTTTTTTATTCCTAAGTTACCTACCTCTTTATTTTAAATAATGAAGATTTCATAAAAGGTTGCTTGAGAAAATATAAGATAATACAAATAAGTGGTTGACACAAAGGAATATTTTTATAAATATTATAATCCCTTCATTCATCAACCACTTATTACCCAAATCTCATACTACACATTATCTTTCCTATCATTTTCAATCAAATGTTACATCTGAAAGTATCATTACATTCAATGTCTGGGCAGGAAACTTCCAATCATGATTCATTAAAACAGTCCAACCCATTTCTGTCCACTTTGAAGGATGTACCTTCTGTCACACCTTTGCTTATACAAGATCAATGGAATCTTTCACGTGTATTTCATATCTTCAGACTCCTCCAACAGTTATCTCTGAAAAAATTGGTAGAAGTCATTTACCAAGACACATGGATTTGTGTTTCCAGGAGGACAGGAGAGTTCAGAAGTGTTCTTCTGACACTAAGTCATAATTAATTCTTTCCCTCAGATGATGTGGAAACCTCTAACACATTTTTTTAACCTGAGTAAACTATTAACAGACAGCATCCACAAATTTATTCCTTGTTGGATACATCCATGGGGCAACCATGGCGGCCTATGGTCTTGGTGTGCTGGCCTTGGACACAAAGTCTCCAGAAATGGTGTAGCCTTCTGGTGGCCTGAATGGGGTCTAAACAATTGCTCTGCTTACACAGAGTTCATTTTCTGTAATCTGGGTCTTTAATTAAGGTACTCCCTTGAATCTTGGAACAAAAATATTTGTCATTTCTTTCCCTGATAATTTTTAATTCAACTGATGGATGTATAAAATTTGGGCTTCCCAGGTGGATCAGTGGTTAAAAAAAGAAATCCATCTGCCTTGCAAGAGAGGTGGATTCAATTCCTGGGTCAGGAAGATCCCCTGAAAGAGAAAATGACAACCCCCTCCAGGATTCTTGCCTGCAGAATCCCGTGAACAGAGAAATCTTGAGTCGCAAAGAGTTGGACATGACTGAACAACTCAGCGTGCAAGCACGCATGCACAAAAATTAGCACATGTATGCTCATCATTGTGTGAATTTAAAATACTTACTATACCTTCCACCGACATTAATGAATAAAATAACTTTAGACAGAGATCTAGAGACACACACACTGACTTCAGTTTGATTCAATCTGATGATTCAGTTTGATTTAATGTCATTTATTATTCCTTTTAAAGAAGGCTTCAGAGCTGTTTGATTTGGAGTCCAATGGTATAGTTATCTGATATGCTCACCCATTACCCAATTCTGTTTATTTTCTTCAATCCTCTTTGAACTATCATATCTCATTAATATTTACCTAACACTGTACTTGGCATTTATATTTCACACCTCTCTAATCTATGTGCAGTAAGGCTGGTACATCAATTTATTTACAGTAGTTATTTGCAATGTGATGTTACCATAGCTCATGTTATAGTTTCATTTTCTATGCAGAACTTAGGAAACAAAATATCTGTCTTCCAAAAACACAGACTTCAGATGTAAGCACACTCAGACTTTGGCTATGAAGGGGATAACACACACGCACAAATAAACTTTCATTTTTAATTGAACTATAGGTCCTGCTGATGCTGGACTTGTGATCAGGCTTTTCATATCAGACCCCTCCAGGGTGGAAGAGTGGCAAAGTTTGAGGGAAAAATGTTTCTTCATAATGATACCTAAAATTTATTTTATAGGAGTCTGAGGCGTTCATCCCAAATTTAAAGATAAAATTAAATAGCAGTCTTCCCCTAGAAGAAGAATAGAATTCAAGCCATCTCACACATCCAATGATTTAAAACACCTGGCAAAACAAAGAGTCAGAGTCACTGAGCCAAGTCAGCATATGAACATGGTCCAAACGAGGTGGGAGAAGATTTAGTATAAGTGATGTTCAGTGCTGGGATTAATGCTCATGAAAGGACATTCAATCAATGCAATAACAAAACTGTTTGGCATAAAAACTGCATTTTATGACCTACTTACATACTTCAGTTCAGTCCAGTTGAGTCACTCATTCATGTCCAACTCTTTGCAACCCCATGAAATGCAGCACACCAGGCCTCCCTGTCCATCACCAAATCCCAGAGTTCACTCAAACTCACGTCCATCGAGTCAGTAATGCCATCCAGCCATCTCATCCTCTGTCGTCCCCTTCTCTTCCTGCCCCCAATCCCTCCCAGCATCAGAGTCTTTTCCAGTGAGTCAACTCTTCCCATGAGGTGGCCAAAGTATTAGTGTTTCAGCTTCAGCATCAGTCCTTCCAAAGAACACCCAGGACTGATCTCCTTTAGATTGGACTGGTTGGATCTCCTTGCAGTCCAAGGGACTCTCAAGAGTCTTCTCCAACACCACAGTTCAAAAACATCAGTTCTTTGGCACTCAGCTTTCTTCACAGTCCAATTCTCACATCTATACATGACCACTGGAAAAACCATAGCCTTGACTAGACAAAGGTTGGCAAAGTAATGTCTCTGCTTTTGAATATGCTATCTAGGTTGATCATAACTTTTCTTCAAAGGAGTAAGCGTCTTTCAATTTCATGGCTATAGTCACCATCCGCAGTGATTTTGGAGCCCCAAAAAATAAAGTCTGACACTGTTTCCACTGTTTCCCTATCTATTTCCCATGAAGTGATAGGACCAGATGCCATGATCTTAGTTTTCTGAATGTTGAGCTTTAACCAAACTTTTTCACTCTCCTCTTTCACTTTCACCAAGAGGCTTTTAAATTCCTCTTCACTTTCTGCTATGAGGGTGGTGTGATCTGCATATCTGAGGTTATTGATATTTCTCCCGGCAATCTTGATTCCAGCTTGTGCTTCTTCCAACCCAGAGTTTCTCATGATGTGCTCTGCATATAAGTTAAATAAGCAGGGTGACAATATACAGCCTTGACGGACTCCTTTTCCTATTTGGAACCAGTCTGTTGTTCCATGTCCAGCTCTAACTGTTGCTTCCTGACCTGCATACAGGTTTCTCAAGAGGCAGGTCAGGTGGTCTGGTATTCCCATCTCTTTCAGAATTTTCCACAGCTTATTGTGATCTACACAGTCAAAGGCTTTGGCATAGTCAATAAAGCAGAAATAGAAGTTTTTCTGGAACTCTCTTGCTTTGTTGATGATCCAGCGGATGCTGGCAATTTGATCTTTAGTTACAACCTATCAATTGTATTCCTAGGCATACATCTACTGAAAATATCTCTGCATGTTCACTATAAGACATGTACGGGAAAGCACCAGAACAACATTGTCTCATCATAATAACAAAACAGTCAAAACACATAAAATGTCTGCCAAATTAGAATGCCATTTCCATATAATGGGACATTCCATAACAATGAAAATGCTCAACAGATACATGTAAGAATTTGGGAAAAAAATCTCATACATAAAATACTGATCAAAGTAAAAACCACATACAATATGATACATTTGTACAGAATTCAAAATATTTAAAGTTATACTGCATTATTTAGCATTTAAAACTTAGGAGACAAAATTATGGACAGTTGCTGAGTATTTTGTGGAGTTTAATGATATAAAAATAACAGAATTCAGATTTGTGGTAGCCTTTGTGGAGAGGAAGGATATTGACTATAGGAAGCATAATGAAAAATTCTGAGATTTTGTTCTGTATTTTTGTTGCTGTTATTTTACCTTCATTGCATCCATGCGTTATTCACTTTGTGATATATCATTGAGCTGGATTTTTTCCTTTCAGAGCTAGACTTTTCTAAATATGTCATGTATCTCACATATAACAATATAAAAATAACAGAATTCAGATTTGTGGTAGCCTTTGTGGAGAGGAAGGATATTGACTATAGGAAGCATAATGAAAAATTCTGAGATTTTGTTCTGTATTTTTGTTGCTGTTATTTTACCTTCATTGCATCCATGCGTTATTCACTTTGTGATATATCATTGAGCTGGATTTTTTCCTTTCAGAGCTAGACTTTTCTAAATATGTCATGTATCTCACATATAACAACTTCAAACATTTTCATACAATTGTTTTCAAAAATCCCTCAGAGTTGAGGGATGGTCTATGAATGATTTGCACTTGTAGAGAAATATGAAAATGAAGAAGCTCTATTATACAGAATGAAAGGATATAAAGTAAAATCTCTTTCCTTTCCCATTATTTAATTTCCATCAAAAATTTCAAATAAACAGTGTGTGTGCACACACTTGTATGTATGCATAGGATGGCACTACTTGATGCCCTTATATCTGAAGAATTTGTTGTATACCACAAAACTTGACATTTGAACTGTATACCAACTACCATAACTCCACCATGATACAATGGAGTAATTTTAAGTGGTCAGAAAATGATCTCACATTTTTCCATGAGATAATTATCACATTTAAAGAAAGTATATCAAGACTTCCTTGATGGTCCAGTGGTTAAGACTCTGCCTCCCAATTCCAGGGCCCCAAATTCAACCCCTCGTCCAGGGAATAAAGTCCCACATGCCACACGGTACACCCAAAAATTTACAAAAAAGAAAAGAAAGAAAGCATATTACCATGAACCCACAATTCACTTAAATTTATGTTATCTGGCTCTTATTATTGATATACACTACACCTTGCCAGTGTTCTTTGTCTGACATGACAGGTGATTATTTATAAACATTTATTATGTGCTTATTTTTATTCTGTGAAGAATGAAGTTGTTATGGCTCAGAAGCTGGAAAACCAAACAAAAAACCCCTCAGAAATTAGTCAACTTTGTGTCATGTTTCTTGGTGCAAGGAGTAGAAGAACAGTGAGTATCACACGGATCTTTTATCCACTTTGACCTTCCTCCACCCATCACTCACATCCATACTTATGTCTGCTTGCATTGCTACCTCAGGGGAATCTAATCTCCAAATACAGACTCTTATCTCAGCATCTCTTATTGACTTTTCCTAATCTTGTTATTTTGGCTGATATTTATTCTGCATGTCATTTTTGCTTTCCCAGCACTATACATTGATGTGATTCACCTTGGAGGAATCTTTACATTACCGACCTAACAAATGAAATTAGGGAAGAAGAGTGATCATGCCTAGATCCTGGTTGAACTAAAGAACCAGCATCTGCAGGCAGGGCACCATGATAATTTAAACTGTGGTCAGCATCTAAATACAGTATTCACTGCTAAGACTCAAGATCCATTTTGGTTTACTAAATTTTGTTTTTAAATAGATGCCTGCTTCAACCTTAAGGAGAATAAATAAATAAAATTTTCAGAAAAAAAAATAGAAATCTACCTTTTTAAAATTTGGTGAAGAAGAAAGGCTATGATCTTTTATTTCAAACAGCAGTTTTAGAAGAGTATTATCTTAACATCCACAACCCTAAGTGTATTTACCTGTAAAACAGAGCTACTAACCCTTAAGAATTTATCATTAGAGTTAAATAAGATTTGAGGTGTAAAGTGCCCTGCATCTGTATGACATTAATGAATGTTTCCAAGGCAAACCATTCTATATCACAGAAATCCAAGTCTATGCCCCAACCAGTAACACTGAACAAGCTGAAGTTGAATGGTTCCATGAAGATCTATAAGATCTTTTAGACTAATAACAAAAAAGATGGCT
>SJYC01075582.1:0-17902 GCA_006408675.1 Madoqua kirkii | reverse complement strand
TGATCTTAGTTTTCTGAATGTTGAGCTTTAAGCCAACGTTTTCACTCTCCTCTTTCATTTTCATCAAGAGGCTTTTTAGTTCCTCTTCACTTTCTGCCAATTAAATTATTCCTATTATCTCTCCTCTGTTTTCAGTCTCTCCTGACCAAGCACTCAATTTTCAGGTCTGCCCTCATATCGGAGAACTTTTCCCTTCTTCTCTACGCCTATAATTACCTTGTCCCCTTTCTTTGTGACTCCATATCTTAACTTCCTCTATCTATTCTAATTGCTTCTCTGCCTATATTTCCTAATAAGGGTACAAGATCCTCAAGGGAAGAAATCTTGCTCTGCTTTATTTTCCAATTAGCATGCTTGGCTCAAAGTACAAAGTTAAATATATTTATTTTTAAAAGTCATTGAATAAAAATATACATAATGATGAATTGGACAATTGCTCTGATTCAAATATATTCCTTTTGTGAACTTTTCCTATGCTCCAGTTTCCATAAAAACCACTGTTCTTTGTGTCCAACAATTCTGCCTCCATGCTGTGTGGAGCTGAAGAAACCACTAGTTACTACATTGAAAGGAGTTCCTAGGATCCATGCAATTAGGTCATTAAGACTGAGCATATTTCTACCTCACAGGAATCCATCTGGAACATGTAAATTCCCTTCTTCAGGAAGACTTCCCAATTATCTGATATTTTCATTGAAGATGAAAAAATATATGTAATGAAAATCATGGAAACGATTGTCTTTCTTACTTGTAAATAAACGTTGTATTTCTGATTTACACTTTGCCTCTTTTTAAAATAATTACCTGTTAACTGGCTCCTGCCATTTCTCCTCTTTAACTCTCTCTATATTTTTTATTCTTTTTTCCTCACCCACAGTCTCCTGACAGCATTTATTAAATTTGCTCTCCATTTTCAGATTCCAACCTGAAAACAAGTAACACTGCATAAGAGAAGATCCAAAATAAATAACTTGCCTAGAGTTAAAATTTTATTAAAGTGGTCTTTTTTTCCTTAAAAGTGTTCGTTGTGACTCAATACTGTTTCTTTATTTGATTTTAGCACAGTCATCATAAACAGTGTACTTTAGAAGGAACTTTTAGAATTAAACACTTTTTCTTCAAAGACAAATTCTATGTAAATATATGATACTCAGAAGTCCATGAGGCCTTTACCTTTAAAAGATGATGATTTACATGCCATCACATGGGTGAATCTCAAGTATGCTAAGTAAAAGTGGAATAAAAAAAAATGAAAACTCCATTCTATATATTTTCATGTATATAACATTCTTTTAGAAGTAAAACAGTAGGGGAGGGAAAGAAACAGTGACTGTCAAGTGTTGGAACTAGAGGTGGGCTACTGCAAAAATTGGGGACATGTTAGAACCAGTCTATGTTTTAATTAAGAGATGAATTCCTAACTGTCTCTGTGTGTCAAGACTCAGAGAACTGTGCCCTAAAAAAGGTGAATATTTTACATATAAATTATTTTTGACATTTTAAAAAATTGAAACAACAACATCAAGTATTAAAAAGTGAGAGCTCATGCATTTCTTGAGTGACTTCCATGTGCCAGATATTATGCTCAGTTCTGGTAATACAGCATTGAGAAAATAGACAAGAAACACTGCCCTTTCTAGTAGATTGATGGAGAGATCATGTGATAGCAACGAATCACATTCATCAGGACTTAAGTGAGAGCCTACACAGTGAAAAATGTCCCAAGAGGCCACAGAAAAAGCAGAGTTAAGCTCTACTGGTCATAGAGACTCAGGTCATTCATCAGTCCAACTCTGCCCAGACAGCATTACTACTTACTGAAGAAACAAACGTTTAAAGAGGACCCACCACCAGCAAAACTGGTGTAAATTTTTATTACTAACTTGACATATAGTTATTATATACAAAAAACATTAACTTTAAAGAAGGACTTTCTGCCCAAATATTAACATCAATAAAATGACAATGTATCCATTAATTTTTCAAAGATGATTGCTACTGTTAGGGAACACAGTCACTGTTTTAAATCCTGTGATCTAGAAATCTAGGTTATAATGTCAGCAGTTTTACAAAGAAACTTATAATAGTCACTGCAAAGATAGAGGTTACTTTTTATGTGAACAAGATAAAAATATGGTAATAGAATATCATATTTACAAGCCTTGGACTTCATAAAATAAACTGAAACCTACAAGGGATAATAAAAACAGAAACATGGGAAATATAAATATGGTAAAAAGAACATTATCTTGTTAGAACTGAGTCCCTCTGCCTCCGATAATGTTTCTGAGCAATTTGTTTTTTCCTTCATGGAATAGCATATAGTTTATATGTCTGAAAAGCTCTTGCCTTTCAATATTCCCCAGTTATTTTATTGTAGCTAGCTATCATGGAAGATTTTTGTTACTAATATAAAAGAAAGTTACCAATTTGTCCTACTGTTGGAGCAGATTTACATTAGATTTATCTTTCTTAATCAACAATTAAATGTTTGATTTATTTTAAACTTAATAAAAATTATCTCACACATTGCATTTCAAAGGCCTATCCAAAGAGATTACAGGGAGTCACATGGGGGAACAAAATTGGCATTTCCAACACAGAGAACAAAGCATTTATATATTGAAAATGTACTATAATCAGGGAGACATACAATAATTATTGCGTATCTTTGATTGACATAAATAAAAATTTCTGTTTTGCATTAGTCTTTAATAATTTCTATTGAAATAATATGTCAAGTAGGCATAGGTAATGTTCGATATTTATTGGGAAATTACCAGGGTTGGTATTATATATATGGCAAAAAAAAAATCTCCTCTCTCATGGACTCCAGTTCAGAGACAAATGTGATAATAACTTATAAAACTGAAATCATAGATGCTAGTTTTATCACTGTTTTGTTTTGTGTCTTCAAGTTGCTTAGGTTTTCTTGCTTTTTGTTTTCACCACTGCAGATTGGAAGAATTGCATTAGATGATTCCTAAGGTTGCTCTCTTTCTTAATGCAGATTCCCTTAAATACTTTTAAGGCTGGAAACAAGCTTATGTGCCCATCATTTCTTTGTCATTCAAAGAATCAGGAATAGGGAGCAGGAAGAGTAAGACCAGAAGAAGAAAGCCTAACAAAAGAATATAATCAACCCCAGAGGAACTTCTGAATAGTTCATAAGTACTTCTAAGACACAACCATGCCAGAAGACAATCATTCTATTGTCCCCTCTTGGGTGAGGTTATCCCTGAAGGAGAGCACCCTTCCATACTCTTGGCTGCTCTTGGGCTTAGATTGGAGCAGGGTTCCATGGTTTCAGAGAAAACAGACAGGAAAGCAGAAGTGTGCACAGTGGGCAGTTTCTATGGAACTTCAGTGAGTGAAGACCAAAACTGTTAGCAACAGAACTGGCCAAAATTACAAGACGGTGTCCCTCAGGGACTTATTTCAGAACCTGCTGTGGATACCAAAATTAACTGATGCTCAGGTTCCATAGTAGACCCTCTGTATTTGCTGATCTGCCTCTACGGATTCAACCAATCACAGATCATGTAGTACTGCGGTACTTATTTTTAAAACCCACATATAAGTACACCTGCCAGTTCAAACTCAGGTTGTTCAAGGGTAACTATTTTCTGAAAGACTGGGATGATGGCACCATGAGTATTCAATACTCTTTTGGATCTAAAGACCAGGGTTCTAAAACTGTGTTTTCTGAATTGCATTGAATATGATGGTCATTGAGAAACAATTAAGAATGGGCAACAAGAGCAGATAAAAATGATGGCTATCCTCATGATACTTGTATTCAGAGAATGGTGCAGTGTCAAGTAATTTGCCCATATATCTTGATGATTTCTGAAAAGGAGACCCTAGCATTTGTACTTTCAACAACACGGTGGGTTGAATTCTGTGGTAGGAGAAGGTGACTCACTAGATGAAAACAGTTTGATGAAAGATTCTCTAAGGACATCTGGCAACTAATCAAAAAGTCCTTGCTCAGCTAGCAACTTTCCACTTAGTGATAAAGCTTCCCAAGTGCCAAGATACTGGAAAATGGATATCTTTGCAAGGATTTAGATTTATCTCCCATTGTGAATAATGAGTGGATTTGCTGATACATAAATCATTTTTTTTAGTTTGGTTATCGTAAAATCAGCACATAGAAGGAGGTAACATTTGAATGCAGGAGTTTTTAAACATGCAGTCCTCAGAATTAGACCCTGCTTCATGATGCCCTAAGATCTAGAATACCTGCAGTGTTTAGTGTTTATGTAAGGAGGGAGTGGGGGTGGGGGGTGATGATATATGCAGAGGTACACATGTCAAACCAAGCTTCACACAATTAACTTCCACAGTATGTTGGTCTGAGCCTATAGTATGTGTGTAAATGCTCTGTATCTGACACAGGATACATGGGTGGGGCTTCCAACGGATTTCAAGTGTCTAGACATTTCTAGAGGGCTGAAAAGAAAAATCAATCTAATTTTTTCCTCTCCCCCCAGAAAATATTGGCATGATTATGTTCTCAGCTGCTCAGTTGTGTCCTACTCTTTGAGGTCTTATGGACTGTGGCTTGCCCGGCTTCTCTGGCCATAGAATTTTCCAGACAAGAATATACTGGTGTGGGGTGCCATTTCCTACTCCAGGGGATCTTCCCAACCCAGGGCTAGAATCTCATTTCTTGTGTTTCCTGCATTGGAAAGTGGATTCTTTACCCCTAGCACCACCTGAGAAGCACCGGCATGATTATAGATGTTTAAATTTACACTGACAGTTCTCTGAAGTTTTCTGAAATAAAGTTAAAAATTATGTGGGACATTGTTGCAATAAGTTTATACATACAGCCAGTGAATATGAAAAAATAAGTATCATCTATATTCCCATTACATTAATAAGTAAGGGGGGGAAAGACTTAACACTGTACAGAGCACTGAAAGATGCCTGGAGAGAATTCTGAAAGCTGTATTTCAACAATACCAGCATAGAAATGCTAGAGTGACTTGGCAAGATGAACTCTCTGAACTCTAAGTATGACACAAATGACTGTAACTACAACCAATCTACCTGAGATTGCTACACGCGAAAATGATAGAAATATTGGTAGTGGTAGTAATTCAGAAGGTACCCACATTCTACCCATATGGCTTCCTTTGCTCAAGAAAATGGAAACTTTTTGCACTTCAAATCTTATACAAGATATTTCTAGACATCAAATGTCAGTTTGTAATAGCCTTTTTCTTCTTTCTAGCTTTATTTACAGCACTCTAACTTTAAACTGTTCAGCATAATGATTTGATTTGTCCATAATGAAGCAATGGACAAGTTCACTGAATATCCATCCTCTCATATAGATACAAAATAAAAGAAAAAAATTTAAATATTTTTCCTTGGAAGGGAGGTTCAGGATGGAGGGGATATATGTATACCTATGACCAATTCATATTGATGTATGGTAAAAAAAAAAATCATCATAATATTGTAAAGTAATTATCCTCCAATTAAAATAAATTAGTACTGGAGTGGGGTGCCATTGCCTTCTCCAATTTAAAAAATATCCTTCCTTGTGATGAGAACTCAGGATTTACTCTCTTAGCAATCTTTATGTATAAAGTACAGTAATATTAATTACATTAATGATGTAATTCCTAGTACTTATTTATCTTATAATTGTAAGTTTGTACATTTTGATCACCTTTCTCCAATTTCCCCCTCCTCCTGTTCTCTTCTCCAGTAACCATAAGTCTGATCTCTTTGTCTAGAGTTTGTATCTTTGTTTTTGAAGAATAATTGCCCTACAACTCTATGTGAGTTCCTGGTGTACAACACAGTGTTCCATATTGCTATACATTACAAAATGATCACCACGATAAATTTAGCTACCATCTGTCACCACAGAACTATATTACATTATTGTTGATTATACTCCCACACTGTACATTTAATACAGTGACTCATTTTGTAATCAGAAGTGTGTACATTTTAACTTCTCTCTCTTTTTTCTCTCATGCCCCAGCCACCTACCTCTCTGGTAACCATCCATATGTTCCCTTATTTTCACGCAATCAGAATTCTCTTAAAATGAGAACAAAAGTAAGGATCTTAGTCTTTCCCTTTGGGTATATATAAAAAAGGATTGCCAGTTATATGGTAGTTCTTTTTTTTACTTTTTGAGACACCTCTATACTGTTTTCCATAGTGGCTGTACCAATTTAAATTCCCACTAACAGCATACAAGGATTTGCTTTTCTCTACATCTGCATCAACATCTATTTACCTTTTTATGATAGCCATCAGAATAGGGGTGAGTGATGCCACACTGTTAGTTTGATTTCATCTCCCTGATAATTGGTGTGATGTGAAGCACCCTTTCATATACCTGTTGGTCATTTACATTCCTGCTTTGGAAAACAACCTCTATTTGGGGTCCTTGCCCATTTTTAAATCAGGTTGTTTTTATGTTATTGAGTTATATGAGTCATATTTGGATACTAATTTCTTATTAGATATATGATTTGAAGACATTTTCTCCCATTCCATAGAGTGCTTTTTTCATTCCGTTGATTATTTCCTTTGCTGGGCAGAATATTTTCAGTTCGACATAGCCCTGCTTGTTTATTTTTCTTTTCATTGCCTGAGCTTTTTATGTCTTAAGGAAATATTACTGCCAAGTCAAATCAATATGTCAGAGAGATATCTGCACTCCCATGTTCACAGCAGTATTTATTCATGATATTGAGATGTGGAAACAATATAAATGTCCACTGACAGATGGACAATGAAGATGTGTAACACCCACATACACACACAGACACCCACACACACAAATACACACACATACCCACACATACATACACATACATAAACATACACATACACACATGCATACACACATGCACACATGCATACACACACACATACACACACGAATATTATTGGGTTGGCCAAAATGTTCATTTGGGTTTTCTATAACACTGAAAAACTGGAATGAACTTTTTGGCCAATCCAATATGTTATTTGTATTGCTGCAGTA
Source organism: Madoqua kirkii (assembly GCA_006408675.1). Lineage (NCBI taxonomy): Eukaryota > Metazoa > Chordata > Mammalia > Artiodactyla > Bovidae > Madoqua > Madoqua kirkii. The sequence goes on along the minus strand of SJYC01075582.1, from coordinate 10,878 downwards.
TTTGCAACAGCATTAAGAAACATGGGAAATATTATCTTAAGTGACATAAGCCATACCCAGAAAGAAAAAAAAATGATCTCATTTATATGTGGAATCTAAAAAATTCAAAAACACAGAAGCAGAGAGTAGAACAGTGGTTACCAGGGGTAGAGAAGTAGAAGAAATGAGGAGATATTGATCAATGGGTAGAAAGTTAGTTACATAGGATAAATAAGTCTAGAGATCTAACATATAGTATGATGACTATAGTTAGCAATACCATATGGAATACTGGAAATTTGCCAAAAAAGTAGATTTCTAGGTGTTCTTATCAAACACACACAGAATGTAAGTATGTGCAGAGAAGATATATTAATTGGCTTGACTGTAATCATTTTGGGCTTCCCAAGTGGCACAATAGTAAAGAATTTGCCTGCCAATGCAGGAGATGTAGGGGACGCAGGTTTGATCTCTGGGTCAGGAAAATCCCCTGGAATAGGAAATGACACTCCACTCCACCACACTTGCATAGAAAACTCCAGGGACAGAGGAGCCTGGCAAGCTACGGTCCCTATGGTCACGAAGAGTCAGACACGACTGGACGTGCACACATGCAGTCACCATTTTACTATGTATATGTGTGTCAAGTCATGTTGTACACCTTAAATATGCACAACACTTATCAAAAAATAAATTAAAGTAGGTAACCAACATGATAAAAATCATAGAGGTCTCAGGTTTTATGTCTGAAACATGAATAAGTTACATCAGTGTCAAATAAGAAAAGAACTAAATTCGAGCACAGGAGTGTGGGTTCATTTTTATCTTAATCTCACATCTGTTTGTTCCTGAGAGAAGATATGAAATGGTTACATTTGAAAATAATATATGACTATACTCAACGGGAATGTTCCCTTAATATTCAGTTCAGTTCAGTTCAGTCGCTCAGTCGTGTCTGACTCTTTGTGACCCCATGAATCGCAGCATGCCAGGCCTCCCTGTCCATCACCAGCTCCCAGAGTTCAAGCAAACTTATGTCCATTGAGTCAGTGATGCCATCCAGCCATCTCATCCTCTGACATCCCCTTCTCCTCCTGTTCCCAATCCCTCCCAGCATCAGGGTCTTTTCCAGTGAGTCGACTCTTCACATGAGGTGGCCAAGGTATTGGAGTTTCAGCCTCAGCATCAGTCCTTTCAATGATTACCCAAGACTGGTCTCCTTTAGGATGGACTGGTTGTATCTCCTTGCAGTCCAAAGGACTCTCAAGAGTCTTCTCCAACACCACAGTCCAAAAGCATCAATTCTTCAGTGCTCAGCTTTCTTCACAGTCCAACTCTCACATCCATACATGACCACTGGAAAAACCATAGCCTTGACTAGATGGACCTTTGTTCGCAAAGTAATATCTCTGCTTTTCAATATGCTATCTAGGTTGGTCATAACTTTCCTTCCAAGGAGTAAATGTCTTTTAATTTCATGGCTGCACTCACCATCTGCAGTGATTTTGGAGCCTAGAAAAACAAAGTCTGACACTGTTACCACTGTTTCCCCATCTGTTTGCCATGAAGTGATGGGACCAGGTGCCGTGATCTTAGTCTTCTGAATGTTGAGCTTTAAGCCAACTTTTTCACTCTCCTTTTCAACATTCATCAAGAGCATTACTGGAAATACCAAGGTCTTTGCAATAATTAAAAAGTGGAACCATAGTTAAAGACATAGAAGATAAAAGAGGTTAAATAATTGTCTACAGTTGCACTTCAAAGGTAAAACTGACAGTTTTAAAGCCCTTATTTTCTTTTTTAATGTCTGGGGTTTTTGTTATGTGACAATTTTTTGTTACATAATTATATAAAAGAAAAATGCTTTCTCTTCTCTTATCAGGCTGCTCTTCTCAACGTGTCTGCCACATCCACCTCCCCATCCCTCTACCCAGACATTGTGCATTCAGCTATGACATTTCTTCCACTGCATTGCCCCTCCCCTTTTTGACCTCATTATCACCCATAATTCAAGGTCTAATTAAAGTTCTACTTTGTTTATATAACTTTGGCCACTCCAATCTATAGTAATTATTACATTTCTCATATTACTAATGAACATTTAAGCTATAACAGAATGAATTAATATATAGTTACCATGCTATTAAGCCATTTGATAGTTCGGTATCTCTAAATAGATGGAAAACTCCATCAGTAAGGCTGGAATACATATATGCTATAGTAGCACATGGCAAAGAACTGAGTATAATATATATTGGAAGCATAGTAAATAAAACCTTCTTATTGACTCAGCGATTCATTCATTTGTTCATGATAATTGCAAGTGCATATTCTTTGTATATTAAAAGTTGCAGAGGAATTCTGATTCTGGTACTGAAGAAAAAAATGGGGCCACACTTTCAACCTACTTTGCAAAAGTGTTAGTCGCTCAGTTGTGTCTGACTCTTTGCAACCCGATGGACTGTAGCCCACCAAGCTCCTCTGTTCATGGAATTCTCCAGGCAAGAATACCAGAGTGGGTAGCCATTCCCTTCTGCAGGGAATCTCCTCCTACTTTAAACAACTAAAAAAAAAAAAAAACAGGTAAAACACAGATAAAACAACATTTTCAGATACTGGACCAGAAGTAGTGTGAGACAATGAATTTTGAGAAAATAGACTGAGATACCTGAGTCCTATAATTACTTTGCTTTCTGCAGGCACTTTCCAGACCACAGTGAAGAGAAGGGAAGCAAAGAGAGTCAGACAGTCTTGCTGAATTAAAAAGAGATTAGAGTTCAGGGACGTTAAATTGCGTAAAACCGATGGGGCTGAATCTCTGAGAGAATAAAATTACAAAGAAAGAGGGCTACCCAGAGATGTTTAGAAGCCTGCCCTTGAGTCTCAGACTGAGCACTGCTTTATCCGTGAATGCCACTGGGGAGCAGTAAACTGAACAATTCCCCGAGGTTCTACAGGGGTGGGAAGTTTGTATCAGTCAAAAGGCTTCTTGACATATGGAGCTTCGAGTAGAGTTCCAAAAGTCAAGTATATGTCAACAACAGCAAAAAAGAAATTATAAAATTGGCCAAACCAATCTATAATTTCATAAAGACCAAACATTACTTGAGGTTGGTACAGAATTGGAAGAGAGAAGATATTTTCAAGGAGATAAAAAATATTTAATTCATAAGTTGATAACAAAGGTTTATATGGCTGTCCAAGTTTATAAAATTCTATGTTTTAAATGGATATGTTTAATTTTATGAAAAGGATACTCTTAAAATTAAATTTATCAGTAAAAAATAATTATGACAGAGCTCCTAGCAAGAAGCCACCATTTAAATTTACATTTTGACATCTTTGCTTCAAAGTTTAGACTTAAAGATGTTGTAGGCATGCTTCCAGCACCTGAATCCATACAAAGTCACTTATATACAGATGGTAATTGAAGTCATTGTTTGGATACAACCAGATGGAAAAAGTATATAGGATAATGTGACAATTTCCTCACCCATTTGCTTTGGTTCTTATCTTAAATTACCCTGAAATACAGCTTGCACTTAAAACTTTCCTATACAGATGAATGCAGAAAAGTTGGAACATTTGTGGGATAATTTGAATAAAAAGAGAGAGAGCTTCAATAAAAAAGAGAGAGAAACCTCAGTAGCTCTGGAATAAATGAAAAATTTGAAACCCAATAGATTTGCATTATTTAGAAGTTATTGGATTTCAAACTGAAAGCTTTCAAACTGGTTATGGGAATGCAAAGAGAAACCTGCCCCCATAAACTGCCCCCTACTGCTGTTTCTGAAGACTAAATTGGAAATGACAGCAGGAATTAAACTGTGAAGTTTCAGAGTAGTACATCAGTGACAAATAACTCATTTTTTTCTTCCTGTTATGCACTTTGTCAGAAATATTCTTGGTATTGGGTTTTTCCAAAGACTATAAAAACAAATCTAAAACACAAGAAAACACACAATAGTTTTCAGTTCACAGAGAATACCCTCCAAATACAAGTATCTCATCTTGTCAGACTGTTGTTTAGGACATTTCTGATAGAGCTAAGGAAGTTGAAAGCTAGCCGTCAATAAGCATATTCACATGGCAAACACACGTTAATGGCTCTATTTTTGCACAGCACACTATTTTGTCAAACTTAATACAAACTGGATAGAAGACAGATAGTATTTTTATACAAAATGGAAACTAAGGTCTCCAAATAAAGGACTGTACTTGCAACCTTCTGATCAGACGCCCTCAGATTGTACACATGTACTATTTTAAAGGAAAGAACATTCACATATGATACAATAGAAATTAAAATTTATGGAATATTTTTAAAATAAAAACTGTTTCAACCACTTTAGAAAAAGGAGAAAATCAATATGGAGAGACTAGCTATTTTTTGAAATCCATTTTTGGGGAAATGCTCTGATATTTCAGAGACTCCTGGGGAAAATAAGATGGGATGATAAAGTTGATGAAATTTGCCTTTGTCATCCTTTTTCTTAATTTTTAGCATAATTTTCCAATTTCACTTACTGCCCACTCTAGTTTTCTATACCTGTCTGTAAACACTTAGTCTTGTTTCTCTGCCCTTGAGACAGTTCAGTTAAGAGACTGTCATTCTTTTTCTTCCAATAAGAATAAGACTAAGAAAATTTAGCCTTGGTTTAATATTCTCTTAAATGTAGACTTTCATTCATAAACTGGGAGAAACATTTTCAAAAGATTTCTCAGTTTTCTTCCTGACTTGCTCTCTCTGCTCCTTTCTCTCCTTCCTTACCTCCTTCATTTTTATCTACAAATCAAAAGAAACACATATTCTTGCCCCATATTTCAAATAAGACTCAGGAAATATTAATGATTTCCTCCCCTGCCCAAGGGCACATAGGTTTGACTGAGAGATCATAACCAAGATCATTCATGTCCTGTTTATCCATTCATGATGCAAATACCAAATTTCCATAGGTACCTGGAACACTTCAAAGTGATGGAAAGAGGTATTGAATGAGAAAGATCCAGGCTTTCCCTTCCAGTGGTCCATCCAGCGAGATAGATGAGCAATGAGCAAGTGCCTGTGAAGGTGAAAAGGCGTGTGAAGGAAATTTAAAAGATGCACTGTAAATGAATGGCAATGGGGCACAACAGACTTTTGGAATCAAGGAAGTAATCTGAGAAAATGGTGTTTCCATTGAGAACTGAAGAAAAAGTCAAAGTTAAATTAAAAAGTAAGTATGGAGAAGGGAGTATTAAATTTAAGGGAGCAGAAGGCAATTCAAGTGCATGGAAAATTGGGAAAGTGAAGATGGTCAGTATAAAGAGAACTTACTTGGGCGAGAGGCCCCTGAATTCTACACTTGTTTTCCTCTGTCTAAATGCTCTATCCCCAGATGGACTTATGGCTCATTGCTTCTCCTCATTCCAGTCTTGGCTCAAAGGCTAAAGTATTCTTTGATTATGTAATTTAAAATTCAGTACTCCTAGCCCTCATTATTTACCTCTATTCTGCATTATCTTTTGATATAAAGTATGCTTCTGTCTCTCTCCTTCATCCAGGATGCAAGTCCTGTAAGAGCAGGAGATCTGAACTGCCTTGTTCTCACTACCAAGAAGAACTAGGGCTTAGTACGTGGACAGTAAATGTGTGTCAAATAAAAGATAAAGAGACAAGCAGAGAGAAATGAGCACACAGGCAGGAGCAGACGTTTTAGGATGCCATATGCTATGAAAATCATTTCTTCTTTAATGACAATGAAAAAGATCGAGGAATAGATTTAAATAAGGAAAGAACATGATTTGTGTTTTCAGGAAAAAATAAGAATACTTTGTTTTTAATGTGGAGATCAGCTCCAAAGGGGAAGGAATGTATGCGTGGGAAGATAGCAAGGAATTCATTGTGGTGACTGAAGTCACAGATGTTACGAAGAGGTTAAAAAGTTACAGAGCCACCAGGACTGGAAAACTGAAATGCAAGACCCTTATTGAAAAGGGCTTTGTGTACCCAACTAAGAATTCAAACATAGCTTTGCAAACAGTGTGATGCTATCCTAGGCTACTCTAGGAAGGAGAAAGATAATTATTGTTTTGGAAGAATGACACTGATAGCAGCATCTAGAAAGCTGAATCAGGGCTTGATATAAATGAATGTGCCAACTGGAGATAAATGACTTGTTTAAGATTATGCAATCAATAAGTAGCAGAGTTGAAATTCTGACTTTAAACTTAATGTTACTACCACTAAGTTACCTATTTGTTATGATAATATTACATAACAGCAATAGCAGTGACATCACTTCTAGTTAGATAGTTAATTACATCTGTACACGATAGCATGTATTCTTCACAGTAGTCTTGTAAGGTAACTATTATTATTACTTCATATATGTGTGTGTGTGTCTGTGTGTGTGTGTGTGTGTGCACACATCCTCATGCAACCACACAAGTTGAGTGATGCCAGAGGCATGGGTCTCCCAGGCTCCAAGTCTGGAAGACCGAATCACTTCCAGTGGCCTTCTATTTGTCCCAGTCTTTGCCTGTAGCTTGTGTAGAGTCAACAACACAAGAGACAACTCTACACAAGTTTCAGGCAAAGACTGGGACAAATAGAAGAAATCAACAACACAAGAGACAACTCTCCTTGGACTTCAAGGAGATCAAATCAGTGAATCAAAAAGGAAATCAGTCCTGAATACTCATTACAAGGACTGATGCTGAAGCTTCAATACTTTGGCCACCTGATGTGAAGAACTGACTCATTGGAAAAGACCCTGATGCTGGGAGAGATTGAAGGTGGGAGGAGAAGAGGATGACAGAGGATGGGATGATTGAATGGCCTCACCAACTTGATGAACTTGAGTTTCAGCAAGCTACAGGAGTTGGTGATGGATAGGAAAGCCTAGCTAGCACACTTCAGTCCAAGGGGATTGCAAAGAATTGGACACTACTGAGCAACTGAACTGAACTGAGCTTGCCTGAAGCTGGCACTGAAGTTGGTGCTTTCGATTTTTTCCTCTGTAATTAATGTCCTCTCATCTCTCTTGTTCAAGGAGACAATTCTTTTGGGGTTTCCCTTGTTCAAACAGTCTGAGTAAAGTACCCATTCTCTTGCAATTTGAGTCTTGGAGAATGCATGGAGCTGATTAAACACACACAGTTTGGTGATATTAATACTATTACATAGAAGCAGAGATCACAAGAAATAGCGTGTGAGTCACACAAAGCCATTTCATAGAGGAGAAAATGGACTCAGAGAAAGAAAATAATTTAAGGCAAACAGAAGAGTCACTCTACCACCAAAACCAAACTGAAACAAAACAAAAATAAGTTCTTTTTAAGGATACAACCTACAATCTTTCTATTATATCACCTACTTTCATAATATCCTCTTTCAAACTAGGTTAAAGTATAAATCTTCCCGACCCAGGGATCAGATCCACAGCTTCTGCATCTCTTGTACTGGAGGACAGATTGTTTACCACTGTGCCATCTGGGAAGCCATAACACACTGTAGAAAGGTTTTAAATTTCAGTTTTAAAGTGAAAAGTTTATTTATAAGGAAAAGTCATTCACGCTCAATCCTTTATTCCCATTGGTGCTGGATTATTATAGAATAGGAAATGCTTATACCAACTGCCCTTTTTTGAAATTAAATCTGTATGCACTTGTGTCAAAAGAGAGAAACCATACAAAATAACTCATTTCCATGATATCACTCCATTTCCATGATAGTTCAGATGAAAATGAAATGAGTATTAATCCTTGCTTACATAACTTGGCTCCTATGGGAAGGCAAGATTTTGATTGTTAGGCAAATCACATTTGCCTAGAAGCTATTTTAGAAAATATTTCTCTAACCAACGGGTGTTGCAATTCTCTAATTCACACGCATTGGTGTTTTACAACGAGCGCTTCTCACTTTTTACTGAGACACTTACTATGAAATTAGTTTTGGCTCCACAGAGTCATCATCGTTATTTAAGAAACATTGACTTCTGTTAGAGGTCAAAGCACAAAAATCATTTGGCTCCTGTGCTTGTGCCCAAAATAATTAGTTATATATAGATTTCACCTTCTCTTTGGTGAAGATCAAACATAGCAGGGGTCTCAAAGCCTACAGCAGCCAAGCCGAGTAACACTGAACAATGTTTGTTGTGTGCAAAGATGTCAGGTCTATAAAGAGTTTAGGGGCTGAAATCCAGCCAACATTTAACCTGCTAGCTTCAAGAAAGAGTAACTTCTTTTCCAGTTTGTCCAGAGTCTTGCAGAGTTTGGCAGAGGCTGATGAATTATATGACCATGGGTGAACACTTTTAAGACTTTTAAGTCGGACAAGACTTAGTGACTAAACCTCAATTTCTTCAACTATTAAAATAATAATGATAATACTTAGACCATAAAATGCATATTATGTAATTACATTGTAGATGCTATACTCAGGCACACGTGTCATCATTCAAAATTTTAATTTAATTGGTCCTTTTCCTGGATATATCCTATCTCTCTTCCCTAGAGAAAATAGTATATCTTGATAATTATTTCTGTTAAAATTTGTTACCTGATAATTATTCTCTAGCAAAACAAGTTATACTCCCAATTTGTTAAAATTGGCTCCATCTTTAAAATTTTATTCTGGCAAATGTTGGTGTTATGAATAATTTATGGACAAGTTAGCACAAGAGCTAGAATATTTAGAAGAGAATCTTAAGTGGTTTCTAGCATATATATATTTGATGTGGTTAGAAGCAAAAAAAATGTGGTCAAAAAATCTGTGCAAATGCATATTATAATAAAATATGCAATGTAAATTTCTATCAACTCACTTCCGATATAAAAATATTCCTCTAAGCAGACACTCCTTTCCCTGGTTTCCTCTAGGTTAAAAGAGAATTCAGTACACATTTCATATTATCCAGAAATAATCCACTCAAATGAAAAGCTCAAGGAGCTATGCAAATTTCATTGAAAAGATTGTAGTAACTTTGTAAGATGTTTACATTACCCACCCTACAGCAGATTTCTCAAAACAGGCATATCTAGCTTTAAAAATCCTCTAATCCCCATAAGCCTGCTCACAGGATTAAGCTTCATTTTTATCCCATGCAGCTCCTTCCTCCCCATCCTGCACCATTTTTCAAGCTTCTTCTTTCTCCCACTTCCATAAACTGTGACTGGCTCCTTACATTAATACTCAAAACAGTTCAGCAAATTGCATACCTACGGTTATACCACCACTATCCAAGCAAAGACTCTCCATTTATTGGGACCTATTTCACCTTAAAATAGCACAAGGGAGAAGGAGGAGGAAGAGGATGAAATCTTGACACTTAGATACATGCATGAGTTAATTGTATTTGAACAAGATGTTACAGTGTTTCTTTTTACTTTTCTGAACTCTGTCTGGCAACCCATAGAGGGGCATGTCCATTGCATTTTAAATGTATTTCTGCTGCTGAGACAAAGTTCATTCTTCAGCACACAATGGCTTTGTCAAAGTACTTCAAAGAGTCAAGCAATGTGACCTACTTTGTGTGCTTAGCCACTCAGTCATGATTTAGTCAGTCACTCAGCAACCCCATGGACTGTAGTCCGCCAGACTCCTCTGTCCATGGGATTCTCCAGGCAAGAAAACTGGAGTGGTTGCCATTACATTCTCCAAGGTATCTCTCTGCCCCAGGGATTGAACCTGTGTATCCTGTGTCTCCTGCATTGCTTGTGATTCTTTACCTACTTAGCCACGGGGAGGCATAGTTTGCTTGCAGTCATCTACAATTATAGAAGGTGGGGTTGAGGGAGATTCTTCCCAAAGGCTCTTTGGAGGCTTTGGATTCATCCAGGAGACTCTTTGGAGCAGATGATTCCTAGCTGCCAGTCTCAAGAATTCTCCCACAGCTGAGAGGTCAGGAGATGCGTGTGGACAGAGAGGCGCTATAGGGCACAGAAAAACTCCAAAATCACTGTGGATGGTGACTGCAGCCACGAAGTTAAAAGACTCTTGCTACTTGGAAGTAAAACTATGACAAACCTAGACAGCGTATTAAAAAACAGAGACATCATTTTGCTGACAAAGATCCATATGGTCAAAGCTATGGTTTTTTCAGTAGTCACATACGGATATTAAGAGTTGGACTGTAAAGGCGGCTGAATGCTGAAGAAATGATGCTTTCAAACTGTGGTGCTGAAGAAGACTCTTGATAGTTCCTTGGACAGTAAGGAGATGGAACCAGTCAATCCTAAAGGAAATCAACCCTGAATATTCATTGGAAGAACTGATACTAAAGTTGAAACTCCAATACTTTGGCCACTTGATGTGAGAGTCGACTCATTGGAAAAGACCCTGATGCAAGGAAAGATTGAGGGTAGGAGCAGAGAAAGGGATGACAGAGGATGAGATGGTTGGATGGTATCACCAACTCAGTGGATGTGAGTTTGAACAAACCCTAAGAAATAGTGAAGGACAGGGCAGTCTGGCGTGCTGCAGTCCTTGGGGTCATGGAGTCAGACATGACTTAGCAACTGAACAACAACAACGCTGGGGCACAAAAGACCTTAAAACTTTTACACTATTCATTCACTACATGCTTTTCCCCAAAACAGTAAAAAAAAAAAAAAAAAATCACTTATGACACTTTGCAGGCATGAATGTTAAGCAGTAAATTTTTAGACTGGGTGAACTAGGGCACAGATGGCACTGGTGTAAAATCTTTCTGTAAGTTATATATACACAAAAGATGTGTTTGTATCCATATCTATGCACAGATATATTTGCTTTAACAAAGGGAGAAAAGACAAGTTTTTTCTTATCTCAATGATTCAAGAGAAAATTAAGGAGTGGGATATATTACGTGCATGTTGTTGGGTATGGGCATGAAATATTTCCTTGTTATCTCTAATTTTCATGAAGAGATCTCTAGT
>SJYC01075581.1:0-37810 GCA_006408675.1 Madoqua kirkii | reverse complement strand
AAGGTCCGTCTAGTCAAGGCTATGGTTTTTCCTGTGGTCATGTATGGATGTGAGAATTGGACTATAAAGAAGGCTGAGCACTGAAGAATTGATGCTCTTGAACTACGGTGTTGGAGAAGACTCTTGAGAGTCCCTTGGACTGCAAGGAGATCCAACCAGTCCATTCTGAAGGAGATCAACCCTGGGATTTCTTTGGAAGGAATGATGCTAAAGCTGAAACTCCAGTACTTTGGCCACCTCATGCGAAGAGTTGGCTCATTGGGAAAGACTCTGATGCTGGGAGGGATTGGGGGCAGGAGGAGAAGGGGATGACAGAGGATGAGATGGCTGGATGGCATCATGGACTCGAAGGATGTGAGTCTGAGTGAACTCTGAGAGACGGTAATGAACAGGGAGGCCTGGCGTGCTGCGATTCATGGGATCACAAAGAGTTGGACACGACTGAACCACTGAACTGAATTGAACTGAACTGAGGAACTTATTGAAGAACTGCAATGCCAGTATGAGCTACCTCAGTAAAAACTGAACTGCCATTGAACATAAATAGTTTAAACAAGAATTTGCCAGTACCTCTATAGAGGATGTTTAAGTAGAGGGTGACTTTTAAGATGCAGATACCCTAGGACTTAAATAAATATTAAATCCAAATAATAAAACTCTTGTAGCTTACACATATGAGAGGTTAACAAATGAATAAAAATGAAGCGCCAAACTTAAGTTCATATCCACTATGAGATTCCTATTCAACAGATTACAAAAATTGTAGCCATGTTAAGCATAAATTTGATTTAAAAAGAAGCTCAGTGCACCAGCCCTGAGCACCCTGCCTCATGCATTGAACCTGGACTGGTGGTCTATTTCACATATGATAACATACACATTTCAATGCTATTCTCTCAAATGGAGAGGGAGGTGGGAGGGAGGGTCAGGATGGGGCACACATGTACACCCATGGCTGATTCATGTGAATGTATGGCAAAACCTGCCACAATATTGTAAAGTAATTAGCCTCCAATTAAACTTTTTTTAATGCATGACAAAAAATAAATAAATAAAAAGACACTCATTTTAGTTCTCAAGGATCACAGGTAGGGTGCTACTGACAAAATACCCTGAGAGAAGATGCAGTGGGCCTTCCCTCTTTCCTAGTGTATCCATCTGCTCGGGTTGCTTTGTGGTTTAAACACACAAATTTGATGGTTTGAAGTAACAAAAATTTGTCCTCACAATTTTGGAAGGTAGAAGTCTGAACTCAAGGTGTCAAGAGGGCCATGCTCCCTCTAAAGACTCTCAGAAGGAATCCTTGCTTGCTTCTTCCTAGATTCAGGAGGCTCCAGGCAAGCCTTGATGTTCCTTGACTTAAAGCTGTATCACTGCAGTCTCTGTCCCTATTGTAAGAAATGCCGCGGGAAGAAAAGCCACCTCTAGGAACCGTTGACTAAAGCCTTTATTGGGAGGTCGCTCTGGGGCAGAACCCCCCCCGGGGGTGAGCGAGCAGGGGGAACAAAGGGAGTCTGTGAGGAATGGAGGCGAGGGCGGGGGTTTTATGGTTGGGGCCAGCATTCAAGCTGGGTTATTCCATATATGGTAAAACGCAGGGGCCACGTAGCTGATTGGTGCTGGTGGGCTTTGTGTCAGTCCTTCACTGGGCCAGGTCATGGGTTCCGTATCCAGGATGTTGGTCCGCTCCTGGTTTCTGTTTGGGCGGGGGCGGGTTCGGGGCTTTCTGCCTCAGCCACCTGAACATGTCCGTGCATGTCCGTGCATGTCTGACCTCTCACCTATCTTCACCTCTAATTGAAGATCTGACATTCTTGGTCAGTCTAGTGTCCTACACTGTCCTATTCTGATCTGTGTTTCTGTTTCTAAACATGCCTCTCCTTTCTCTTATAAAGTCATCAGTCATTGGATTCAAGATCCACTCCAATTCTAGGGAGATTTCCTCACCTAATTACTTCTTCAGTGGCTGACATTATTTTTTTTGGCTCCAAAATCACTGCAGATTGTGATTGCAGCTACGAAGTTAAAAAACACTGACCCCTTAAGGAAAGTTATGACCAACTTAGACAGCATATGAAAGAGCAGAGGCATTACTTGGTCAGCAAATGTCCATCTAGTCAAAGCTATGGTTTTCCCAGTGGTCATGTATGGATGTGAGAATTGGACTAGAAAGAAAGCTGAGTGCTGAAGAATTGATGCTCTTGAACTGTAGTGTTGGAGAAGACTCTTGAGAGTCCCTTGGACTGCAAGGAGATCCAACCAGTCCATCCTAAAGGAGATCAGTCCTGGGTATTCATTGGAAGGACTGATATTGAAGATGAAACTCCAATACTTTGTTCACCTGATGCAAAGGGCTGTCTCATTGGAAAAGACCCTGATGCTGGGAAAGATAGAAAGCAGGAGGAGAAGGGGATGACAGAGGATAAGATGGTTGGATGGATTCACCGACTCAATGGACATGAGTTTGGGTAAATTCCAGGTGTTGGTGATGGACAGGGAGGCCTGGTGTGCTGTAGTCCACGGTTCACAAAGAGTCGAACACGACTGAGCAACTCAACTGAACTGAATTACTTCTTCAAAGACTGTTTCTAAATAAGGTCACATTCTGAGTTACCAGACAAACACAGATTCTGAGGGAACACTACACCTAAGGAAAAAGCCACTGAAAGGGAGGTGAGTTGGTGACTCTGTTTAGTATATTTCTACAACCATGATTCTGCTCTTAAGGTTTTGGTTGTACCGTAAATGATGGAACCACTTCAGAGCAATCAAAAAAGACTGAGGTGGTAAATTTAACTGGGTCAAAATTTTAATCTCATAGTTGTCTGTTAATGCTGTGGATGCTGTGTGAGGAAATCCTTTGATCAGAAGAAGAGATAAAATGCACATATATAGATTCTAGAAAAATCATACTGATGAACCTATTTGCAGGGCAGGAACAGAGATGCAGACATAGAAAATGGACTTGTGGACACAGCGGGGGACAGAGGAGGGGGGATCAGTTGAGAAAGTAGCATTGACATATATACACGACCATGTTTCAAATAGCTAGCTAGTGGGAAGCTGCTGTCTAACACTGGGAGCCCAGTCTGGCACTCTGTGACAACTTAGAGAGGTTCATGACTTGATAAAAATTTCACATACGCAGAGCTGGAGGAGGGGCTTGGCTCAACATCTAATGCTGTGCTGCACAGTTATTTCTCCCTTGCTGCTTTGAGATCATAAGAGGAAGAAACTAATTTAAAAGACCAGCATGGGGTAGACACACACTTATTGCAAACATCTTAAAGCATAAGTGACATATAAGAGGGGATCTCAGTCATGGGTAAAATTCCAAATGTTGACAGATTGAAAGATAAGTACCTCAGATCTAAGTCTAAGGTAGTAGATTGAAAGGTAAGCAGCTGAAAAGAAACTGGCCTAAGCTGCCTACAGCCACCTGATGGCCATCCGGTGGAGGGCAAGAAGGATGCTCAGGGAGCAAAAAAGCAGCACTAAAATCATCGGCATAATCATCACTGTGATAACAGTAGAACAGTGATTACAATATCCTCTCAACAATCTGCACACGGTTGTCAGATCACCACCTTCCCTGTCGGAAGGAAGCCTTTCTTCTAATTCTTTCTCCTTACATTTTTCAGTGTAGCATCTCATCTTTCAAAGACAAACGACATGGATGAGCAAAGCTTGCCCTCTTGGTCTCCATGCTTACTTTGGTCCCAAGAGAGAAGCTGTTTTGGTTACCTACTGGCTACAACAGAATAATTGCCATAGGAGTTCTAATACACAATAAGATATTACTCAGCCTTTAAAAATAATGAAATAATGCCATTTGCAGCAATATGGATGGACTTGTAAATTATTACACTAACTGAAGCAAGTTAGTCTGAGAAAGACAAGTATTATATACCATTCACAGTTCAGTTCAGTTCAGTTCAGTCACTCAGTCGTGTCCGACTCTTTGCGACCCCATGAATCGCAGCACGCCAGGCCTCCCTGTTCATCACCATCTCTCGGAGTTCACTCAAACTCACATCCATCGAGTCCATGATGCCATCCAGCCATCTCATCCTTTGTCATCCCCTTCTCCTCCTGCCCCCAATCCCTCCCAGCATCAGAGTCTTTCCCAATGAGTCAACTCTTCGCATGAGATGGCCAAAGTACTGGAGTTTCAGCTTTAGCATCATTCCTTCCAAAGAAATCCCAAGTGGAATCTAAAAAAATGATACAAATGAACTTAATTAAAAAACAAAAACAGACTCACAGACATAGAAAATAAACTTATGATTATCAAAGAAGATAGAAGGGTAGGGATATATTACTTTTGGAATAACAGATGTGCACTGCCATATATTAAATAGATAAACAACAAGGACTTATTGTAGAGTACAAGGATCTAAGTATCTTCTTATAAACTATAATGGAAAAGAATAAAAAAGAATATATACATACACAAACCTGAATCACTATTGTACACCTGAAACTAACACAATACTGTAAACCAACTATAAATTAATGTAGACACAGAACTTTTATCTTTCATAAAATTCAACTCAAAATAGATTACAAGCCAAAATGTAAAACTCAAAAAACAGTATCAAAAAAACAAGACAAGCCACAGACTGGGAAAAACTATTTGCAAAATATTTATCTGATAAGGATGTGTTATCTAAAATATATTTTTTTAAAAACTTTTGCAATTCAACAATAAGAAAACAACCCAATTTAAAAATGGGCCAACACCTGAACAGATACTGTTCTAGATGGCAAATAAATGCATTAAAAAAAATGGTCCATGTCATGTGTCATCAGAAAAATAGAAATTAAAACAACAATATTCCAAAATACACTGACAACACCAAATGCTGGTGAGGATGTAGAGTAACAGAAACTCTCACTCACGACCACCCCAATGTTTTACCGTACCGGTGAATCCTTCTGGTAAACCTTTAAAGAATATTTTGATTTGTATGAGATAAACTAAGTCGTTGGTAACAACGACAAGTCAACGATCCAGTACAGGTGGAGAAACACTGGGGTACCTGAAGTCGTACGGTCCGAAGGACAGGAACTGATAGAGGGACTCAAACGAGTTTGAGTACAGGTAACTCAGTCACTACGCAGTTTGGTTAAATAGAAGACGGTACGGGAAGAGGACGGAAGTTAGACAGGGTTGATCGGGGTCTTTTTCAATGAGTTGGCTCTTCACATCAGGTGGCCAAAGTACTGAAGCTTCAGCCTCAGCATCAGTCCTTCAGAAATTATGATCCTTGCAATTTACCCACAGGAGCAGAACACTTCTGTCTACACAAAACACTGAACACAGATATTTATGGCAGTTTTATTCATAATTGCCAAAACTTAGAAGTAACCAACATGGAGTTCAGTAGGTGAATGGATAAGTTCTAGTCAAAGCTATGGTTTTCCCAGTGGTCATGTATGGATGTGAGAATTGGACTAGAAAGAAAGCTGAGTGCTGAAGAATTGATGCTCTTGAACTGTAGTGTTGGAGAAGACTCTAGAGAGTCCCTTGGACTGCAAGGAGACCCAACCAGTCCATCCTAAAGAGGATCAGTCCTGGGTATTCATTGGAAGGACTGATATTGAAGATGAAACTCCAATACTTTGTTCACCTGATGCAAAGGGCTGTCTCATTGGAAAAGACCCTGATGCTGGGAAAGATAGAAAGCAGGAGGAGAAGGGGATGACAGAGGATAAGATGGTTGGATGGATTCACCGACTCAATGGACATGAGTTTGGGTAAATTCCAGGTGTTGGTGATGGACAGGGAGGCCTGGTGTGCTGTAGTCCACGGTTCACAAAGAGTCGAACACGACTGAGCAACTCAACTGAACTGAATTACTTCTTCAAAGACTGTTTCTAAATAAGGTCACATTCTGAGTTACCAGACAAACACAGATTCTGAGGGAACACTACACCTAAGGAAAAAGCCACTGAAAGGGAGGTGAGTTGGTGACTCTGTTTAGTATATTTCTACAACCATGATTCTGCTCTTAAGGTTTTGGTTGTACCGTAAATGATGGAACCACTTCAGAGCAATCAAAAAAGACTGAGGTGGTAAATTTAACTGGGTCAAAATTTTAATCTCATAGTTGTCTGTTAATGCTGTGGATGCTGTGTGAGGAAATCCTTTGATCAGAAGAAGAGATAAAATGCACATATATAGATTCTAGAAAAATCATACTGATGAACCTATTTGCAGGGCAGGAACAGAGATGCAGACATAGAAAATGGACTTGTGGACACAGCGGGGGACAGAGGAGGGGGGATCAGTTGAGAAAGTAGC
Organism: Madoqua kirkii; assembly: GCA_006408675.1. Taxonomy (NCBI): domain Eukaryota; kingdom Metazoa; phylum Chordata; class Mammalia; order Artiodactyla; family Bovidae; genus Madoqua; species Madoqua kirkii. The sequence continues at coordinate 31,503 of SJYC01075581.1, read as the reverse complement.
ATTGACATATATACACGACCATGTTTCAAATAGCTAGCTAGTGGGAAGCTGCTGTCTAACACTGGGAGCCCAGTCTGGCACTCTGTGACAACTTAGAGAGGTTCATGACTTGATAAAAATTTCACATACACAGAGCTGGAGGAGGGACTTGGCTCAACATCTAATGCTGTGCTGCACAGTTATTTCTCCCTTGCTGCTTTGAGATCATAAGAGGAAGAAACTAATTTAAAAGACCAGCATGGGGTAGACACACACTTATTGCAAACATCTTAAAGCATAAGTGACATATAAGAGGGGATCTCAGTCATGGGTAAAATTCCAAATGTTGACAGATTGAAAGATAAGTACCTCAGATCTAAGTCTAAGGTAGTAGATTGAAAGGTAAGCAGCTGAAAAGAAACTGGCCTAAGCTGCCTACAGCCACCTGATGGCCATCCGGTGGAGGGCAAGAAGGATGCTCAGGGAGCAAAAAAGCAGCACTAAAATCATCGGCATAATCATCACTGTGATAACAGTAGAACAGTGATTACAATATCCTCTCAACAATCTGCACACGGTTGTCAGATCACCACCTTCCCTGTCGGAAGGAAGCCTTTCTTCTAATTCTTTCTCCTTACATTTTTCAGTGTAGCATCTCATCTTTCAAAGACAAACGACATGGATGAGCAAAGCTTGCCCTCTTGGTCTCCATGCTTACTTTGGTCCCAAGAGAGAAGCTGTTTTGGTTACCTACTGGCTACAACAGAATAATTGCCATAGGAGTTCTAATACACAATAAGATATTACTCAGCCTTTAAAAATAATGAAATAATGCCATTTGCAGCAATATGGATGGACTTGTAAATTATTACACTAACTGAAGCAAGTTAGTCTGAGAAAGACAAGTATTATATACCATTCACAGTTCAGTTCAGTTCAGTTCAGTCACTCAGTCGTGTCCGACTCTTTGCGACCCCATGAATCGCAGCACGCCAGGCCTCCCTGTTCATCACCATCTCTCGGAGTTCACTCAAACTCACATCCATCGAGTCCATGATGCCATCCAGCCATCTCATCCTTTGTCATCCCCTTCTCCTCCTGCCCCCAATCCCTCCCAGCATCAGAGTCTTTCCCAATGAGTCAACTCTTCGCATGAGATGGCCAAAGTACTGGAGTTTCAGCTTTAGCATCATTCCTTCCAAAGAAATCCCAAGTGGAATCTAAAAAAATGATACAAATGAACTTAATTAAAAAACAAAAACAGACTCACAGACATAGAAAATAAACTTATGATTATCAAAGAAGATAGAAGGGTAGGGATATATTACTTTTGGAATAACAGATGTGCACTGCCATATATTAAATAGATAAACAACAAGGACTTATTGTAGAGTACAAGGATCTAAGTATCTTCTTATAAACTATAATGGAAAAGAATAAAAAAGAATATATACATACACAAACCTGAATCACTATTGTACACCTGAAACTAACACAATACTGTAAACCAACTATAAATTAATGTAGACACAGAACTTTTATCTTTCATAAAATTCAACTCAAAATAGATTACAAGCCAAAATGTAAAGCTCAAAAAACAGTATCAAAAAAACAAGACAAGCCACAGACTGGGAAAAACTATTTGCAAAATATTTATCTGATAAGGATGTGTTATCTAAAATATATTTTTTTAAAAACTTTTGCAATTCAACAATAAGAAAACAACCCAATTTAAAAATGGGCCAACACCTGAACAGACACTGTTCTAGATGGCAAATAAATGCATTAAAAAAAATGGTCCATGTCATATGTCATCAGAAAAATAGAAATTAAAACAACAATATTCTAAAATACACTGACAACACCAAATGCTGGTGAGGATGTAGAGTAACAGAAACTCTCACTCTGCTGGTGGGGTTACAAAATGGCATGGCCACTTAGGAAGACCATTTGGAAATTTCTTATAAAACTAAACATACTCTATTTGATTCAGCAACCATTGTTGCTGTTCAGTTGCTAGGTCATGTCCACCTCTTTGTGACCCCATGGACTTCAGCATGCCAGGCTTCCTGTCCTTGACTATCTCCCTGAGTTTGCTCAAACTCATGTCCATTGAGTCAGTGATGCGTCAAACCAATTTATCTTCTGCCATGCCCTTCTCCTGCCTTCAATCTGTCCCAACATCGGGGTCTTTTTCAATGAGTTGGCTCTTCACATCAGGTGGCCAAAGTACTGAAGCTTCAGCCTCAGCATCAGTCCTTCAGCAATTATGATCCTTGCAATTTACCCACAGGAGCAGAACACTTCTGTCTACACAAAACACTGAACACAGATATTTATGGCAGTTTTATTCATAATTGCCAAAACTTAGAAGTAACCAACATGGAGTTCAGTAGGTGAATGGATAAGCGAAATGTCATAAATCTAAGGAAGCAACTATTATTCAGAGCTAAAAAGAAATGAGCTATCAAGCCAGAAAAAGACATGGAAAAATCTTAAATGCATGTTACTAAATGAAAGAGCCCAGTATGAAAGGGCTGTGTACACTACAATTCCAACTATACAACATTCTGGGAAAGGCAAAACTATGGAAACAGTGAAAAGTGTACCACTCTGGTAAGGAATGACAGTAGCGGAAGACCTATATATATGTTGGGGCAAACAGTCTATGGGAAATATCTGTACCTTGCCCTCAATTTTTCTGTGAACTAAAGCTGCTTTAAAAAAAAAAAAAAGTCTTAAAAAGAGAAAAGAGACAAATGATTGCACACAAAAATATGTGAGGACTTTGTTACTATAACATTTTATAAATTCTTTTCTCTAGAGGGTTTAGCCTGTAAGAGAAAGCTCCTAAGATCCAATCTATTGATAGCTAGGAGTGTTAAGAGTAGTTGGTTTATTTATTAAAAGTGTACTATCATGCAGTACACCTTACCTAAAATATCAAAGACAATCTTCATACGGACTCATGAGTTAAATGATTCATTGGCCTATTTTACAGGTAAGAGAACTGTAGCTCAGATAAATGAAGAAACCAGCCTATGGATTTTAAGCTGGCAGTTGATGAAGATAGGATTTAAACCCAGACTTTATGACTCCAGAGGCTTTTTCTTTATTGACTGTGCTCAAAATTTCCTGGGATAAGGAGTGGAGATGGAAGGGTAAAAAATAATGATAATAATGTTATCATAATAATAATAATAAAATAATTTTTAGAGCTAAAGATTCTGGTGGGTTTTTTTTTTTCATTTTTTTCACTGTTCTAGACTAGTTATATGTACATGAAAGTAAAAGTGAAGTCGCTCAGTCGTGTCCGACTCTTTGTGACGCCATGGATGGTAACCTACCAGGCTCTGTGGTCCATGGGATTTTCCAGGCAAGAATACTGGAGTGGGCTGCCATTTCCTTCTCCAGGGGATCTTTCCAACCCAGGGATCAAACCCGGGTCTCCTGCATTGCAGACAGACGCTTTACCGTCTGAGCCATGAAGTAGGTAATATATTTGTCCCATTTTACTGAAGAAAATGAGGCCCAGAGGGATTAAAAACTTCTCCAAAGCCAAGTCACTAAGAGATGGCAGAACCTCAATCAAACTAGCACAGCTTGACTCTAAAGCTGTGGAATCAAGTCTCATTCATTAAAACTACTTATATGTACCATTTTTCTAGATTTCATATATAGTGTATTAATGTACAGTATTTGTTTTTCTCCTTCTGGCTTACTTCACTCTGTAAGAAGACTCTAGGCTCATCCACGTCTCTACAAATGACCCAGTTTCGTTCCTTTTAATGGCTGTATATATATATATATATATATATATATATATATGTCACATCTTCTTTATCCATTTCTCTGTCAATGAACACTTATGTTGCTTCTCTGAAAAGATGGCTCAGAATTTAAGACATGTCTGAAGGAATCCTATATGAAATTACTGAATGTCCCACTTTATGACTTCTCTCTGTGTGTGTTTGTACTCTAGCCAGAATTCTAACCACCTTGTCTACAAATCATTTCAGAAAAAATGAAGCAATATCAAATGACACCAAGAAAGATCCTGGAGCTTTTGTGACCATCGATATCTCTTCTTCTTCTTCTTCTTCTTCTTCTTCTTCTTCTTCTTCTTCTTCTTCTTCTTCTTCTTCTTCTTCCTCTTCTTCTTCTTCTTCTTCTTCTTCTTCTTCTTCTTCTTCTTCTTCTTCTTCTTCCTTACTTTAAGTTAATTTTTTATTCTTAGAAATAGATTCTTAAGGTTGTGATTTTGCAGATATAAATTGCTTTAGGCCTCTTTAAAAACGCATGTAGCTCTCAGTCTGGAGCTGACACCCTCGGGAGTTGGTTGCAAGGCTCTTTGGCAGCATTTTTCCTAAAAGAGGATTCCCTTCACGTCCTGCCTGTCTGCTCTTCTCTCTTTGTTCTGGGTCACTTCCTCCTCTCTCCTCTGATAAATATTCAGATGACATGGAATTTTATTCTCTGCCAGGCTCTGCCAGGCTGGCCTGACATCAGGGCTTCCCTCTCTTCACTCCTATTTATGTTTTGTTCAATTTTGCTTCAATATTTCAAGAGGAACAGCATTCTCGTAGTGTTGCCACTCAATGAGCTAATTGTTTATGTGTCCTGGGTAAGAAGAATCCACCTGCAAGAAAACTTTCAGTTCAAATTTAAAGCAAAACTTTCTCTTCAAACTGGCTTGCATACTTAGAGATAAAAGAAAGACATTTACCCAAATGAGGGCTGTTCCAGGATTCATACCAGCAAGCTGTTCATCAAGCCTGTGTTAATGTGGAATGGCTTGAAACAATAATCAAATGCCTTGAAATGAGAGGCACTGACTTTCCCACATTTGATCACTGTAAAATGTAACATTTTAAATGACTCTTTTGCAGAAAAGAAGTACATTTTAATTATTCTTTGCCAAATGCAACAATATAAAATATTTAAATGCTGCTAAATGAGACTGGAACTTTTATTATGTAAAATATGGTCCCAATATTATATGCATAAGAACCCCAAGATGGGATTCTGGCAAAGCTATTCCTCTAAGTCAATACAGTCATCTTTATCTCCTTCATTTGCCAGAGATGTAATTGCTTTGTAATGAACCAGGAAGAGAAGCAATAATTCTAAGTGAACAGCTAACAAGTTAAGTGGATCTATTTAATTGGCATTTGGGAGATATTTTCCCCTGTTCACTGAAGGGTATGTTCAGATGTGGAGTGAAAACTTCCTTATATTTGAGTAGGACTAAATAGCTATGTTCATAGTGGAAAATGCATGAACTGTGGAGTAAGATAGAAATGTAGCAAGTTATTTCATCAACTTTACCTGCAGGTCTGTCATTTTTAAAACAAGAATAATTAAATTTATCTTCAAGCATTGCTGCTAGTATCAGTTATAAGATATAAATTTTCTGCAACATTGGCTGATACATAGTAGATGGTCAATAAATAGTAATATTAAAATGAAAACTTATTTGAAAACAAGGCATAAGTAATACCTTTCCACTAAAACCTACTTGGGACCTTTAACAGATCTGATTGCTCAGTTGTGTCTGACTCTTTGCAACCCCGTGGACTGTAGCCTGACAGCCTACTCTGTCTACGGAATTCTCCGGCCAAGAATACTGGAGTGGATTGCCATTCCCTTCTCCAGAGAATCTTCCCGACCCAGGGATCGAACCCAGGTCTCCTGAACTGCAGGCAGATTCTTTAACATCTGAGCTACCAAGGAAGGCTGGGATTTTTAAACGTCCATATAAATAGAGATTAAAAGAGGCCAAGAGAGATTTTTTTTTTCCCTTACTCCTATTGTGTCTCTTTTGCTGGCCAAAAGTATGTAGCAATAATTTGTGAAATTAACTATTAGGTCAAACCCAGTAAAATCACTAGTATTAGAGATAAAACACTAATTTTACATAGTTTTAAAACTTTACACTAATGTTTATATGTTAAATGTTACTAATGCTTATAAAACTATGAGAATTTTGTCCTACACTGTCCATTCCTAGTTTTACTTACTTTGGAAAAATCTGAAAGAGTAGTGGAAACTGAGTCACCATTCTGCTCTTGCAGTACACAAGGTTTCTGGACCTTTGGTTAGTTTGTGAGTGAGGCTGCTTCCAAAAGGTTCCTGGAATTTCATACAAATTCAGTCACTGCATTTTCATTCACAGGCCATTAGGGAAAAATGATATTTGGTGTAACAGCATTAGACTAAAATATCAGTGAACCCAAGGAAATGACAAATGTTCTCAAGAAGTATACGTGGCTAGTGAGCTCCATCACTTCAGTCGTGCCCAACTCTTTGCAAACCTATCAACTGTAGCTCTCCAGGCTTCTCTGTCCATGGGATTCTCCAGATGAGAATACTAGAATGAGTTGCCATGTCCTCCTTCAAAGGAATCTTTCCAACCCCAGGACTGAATCTTCATCTCTCGTGTCTCCTGCATTGCAGGCAGATTTTTAACCCACTGGGCTACATGGGGAAATATATACTTCTTGGTCTCAAGAAGTATACCTTAAGGCTCAACAAATGGGAAATTGAAAGGAAGACCAGCACAGTGGATGAGTTGTCACTTTTGGTTTTCCATGAGCTAGTTTTAAAGTTTAAGTTAATTTGAAAAAAAATCAAATGAAGGAGTTAGGTAATCAACTAAGACTGAACTTAAAAAAAAAATTACATGTATAAGTAATATTTTATTCTTCAGCTTCATTTAAAGTCAGGTCAGAAAATGTTCTTAAAAGTCATTTCTGGAGATAGGAAAACCATCTTAATTTACACTAATTTAAAGGAAGCATACATAGCAAACACCTAGAAAAGCAAAGTAGCATTCATGTATTTTGAACTGTTAAGAGTCAGGAAAGCTTCTGGCAACAGAGTCCAAGCTCTACAGGTCAGATCAGTTTCCAATTATCAAGGACTGCTTGTTTTCTCTTACACCGAATAAAATTTAGATATAGAAAGCAATCGGTCACTGATATTACTTAACTAAGATATTGTGATTATATGTGTGTGTGTGTGATTTATATAAATGTGATTGTATATATGGCAACTCACTCCTTATATACGTGCCTGGAGAATCCCATGAACAGAGGAGCCTGGCGAGCTGCAGTTCATAGAGTTGCAAAGAGTTGGTCATGACTGAAGTGACTTAGCATAGCACAGCATACATATACATATATATAAATTTTCTGTACCTAGATTGAAGGCTTTGAAAATTAAATCCTAAAACAAATAAAAAAGACTTTAACTTAAATCCCTTTAACTGTTGTTTCAAATTTTCTTTTATTTTTTCTTGGCATAGTGCCCAATTAATTTTAGTATATGGCTTTACATATACATAGGGCTTTACATATACACCCTGCTTATTTAACTTATATGCAGAGTACATCATGAGAAATGCTGGGTTAGGTGAAGCACAAGCTGGAATCAAGATTGCCAGAAGAAATATCAGTAACCTCAGATATGCAGATGACACCACCCTTATGGCAGAAAGTGAAGAAGAACTAAAGAGCTTCTTGATGAAAGTGAAAGAGGAGAGTGAAAACGCTGGCTTCAATCTCAACATTCAGAAAACTAAGATCATGGCATCTGGTCCTATCACTTCATGGCAAATAGATGGGGAAACAGTGGAAACAGTGAGAGACATTTGGGGGGCTCCAAAATCACTGCAGATGGTGACTGCAGCCATGAAATTAAAAGACAATTACTCCTTGGAAGCAAAGTTGTGATCAACCTACACAACATATTAAAAAGCAGAGACATCATTCTGCCAACAAAGGTCCGTCTAGTCAAGGCTATGGTTTTTCCAGTGGACATGTATGGATGTGAGAGTTGGACTATAAAGAAAGCTGAGCACCGAAGAACTGATGCTTTTGAACTGTGGTGTTGGAGAAGACTCTTGAGGTCCCTTAGACTGCAAGGAGATCCAACCAGTCCATCCTAAAGGAAATCTGTCCTGAATATTCATTGGAAGGACTGATGCTGAAGCTGTAGCTCCAATACTTTGGCCACCTGATGCAAAGAACTGACTCATTTGAAAAGACCCTGATTCTGGGAAAGATTGAAGGTGGAAGGAGAAGGGGATGACAGAGATGAGATGGTTGGATGGCATCACCAACTCAATGGGCATGAGTTTAGGTAAACTCCAGGAGCTGGTGATGGACAGGGAGACCTGGAGTGCTGAAATTCATGGGGTCGCAGAGTCAAACAAGACTGAGCGACTGAAGTGAACTGAACTGATTGACAAATGCACTTCTAGATTCTTCAGGGACTCATTCATTTGCTAGTATAGTTTCTTCCTTATTAAGAATAAAAATCGATTTTTTTAAATAATTTTATTTATTTATGACTGTGCTGGATTTTCCTTGCTGTGCAGGCTTTCCTCTAGTTGTAACCAGCAGTGGCTACTCTGTAGTAGCAATGAACAGGCTTCAGTAGTTGCAGCTCAGCAGTTCTGGTTCCCGGACTCCAGAGCAAAGGCTCAGGGGTTGTGGCGCACACGGGCTTAGTTGCTCCTCAGCATGTGGGATCTTCCTGGACCAGGAATGGAGCCTGCATCTCCTTCATTGGCAGTGGATTCTTTACCACTGAGCCACCAGGGAAGCCCCCACCAGAAATAGTTATTGTTTCCAGACTTCTGCTGACATTCTCTCTGAATCCAGGGCCATTTCTTCCTGTTGCAGCATCATTATCCTAGTGATTTATTTATAGAATATTTTTATTTTATAGCTGCCATTTTACCCCCTTGGGCTTGAATCTATTCAAACAAATTTTTCTTTTACGAAGATTTTCTGATAAGGAAACACAACAATATTCTACATATCTTCCATGTACAGAATATTTGCAGAAAGAAATAATGAGAAGCATAAAAAATCGATACCTTTCCACACCATCTCAAGTGACTCAGAAGATGGCAGAATCAGGTCCAAGATGCTGCTGCTGCAACCCCACCCGCAGAGGAAGCCAGATCTCTCAGGACCTTGGGAGCTCTATAGAGGCCAGTGGGAGAGCCTTGGGATGAGGTATCTGGGTAGCCCAGTACTAGAGGCCCCTTGTCCCAGACTCATCACTCATGAGTATGGCTCATACCACTTATTAAGCAAATCTCAGTTCTCATCCATGTATCCTCCAGCCTCTAGTCAGGTCGTAGTGCTGTGGCAGCAGCCCCAGGGACTCAGCCAGCTCTTGAAGACCAGGCTCTGGCCCAGTGACTCTGCAGGGGTGTCACCATGAGGCAAGAAGTGGAACTGAACTGCAACACGCTCAGGCGGCACGTCTGACCTCCAGGCACAGGGCAGTAACTCGGTTTTCTGGTGTGGGCCCCTGAGGTCCCAATTCCATGGCTGCCAATGTCCAAGACCGCAGCAACCCAAACACGCCTTCCGTGGCACATCCTTGGGGCCAAGTGTTCCTCCAGGCAGTGACCAACAGCAATAAGCAGCTTAGAATTCATCCCAGGAGACCACAGCTATCTGTTCTCCAGACTTTCCCGTGAAGAATAGCCTCAAGCCATTGCTCTCCTTTCAAGAATGTGAGTTGTTTCAGTCACTTGGAAAACAGTATGAAAGTTCCTCAAAAAATTAAAAATAGAACTATAATAGGATCCAACAATTCTGCTTCTGCGTATATATCCAAAAGAAATGAAAAGACAATATCAAAGAGATATTCACACTCCCATGTTTCCTGCAGTGTTATTCACAATAGCCAGACCACTAAGTGTTTATCAATGGATGAGCTGATACAGAGGCTGTGAGATTTATATATAAACACAGGCACACACATATACACATTATTCAGAAACAAGGAAACCCTGCAATTTGCAATAAGATGGATGGACTTTCAAAGCATTACACTAAGTGAGGTAACAAATAGTGTTAATATATAATATCACTAATATGTGGAATCTAAAAATAGCCAAAGTGGTAGAAACAGAGAGTAGAAACCAGAGGCTGAGGACCAGGGGACTTGGGAATGTGTTGTTTAAGGGTACAAAACTGTGACTAGTATGTAAATGAGCCCTGAAGATCTAGCACACTGCATAGCAATTATAGATAATAATACTGTATTATAAACTTCCAAGTTGCTAAGAGACTAGATCTTAACTGTTCCCACCACACAAAAGAAACAATTACATGAAATGAAAGAGCCGTTAGCTAACGCTGCCATGGTAATTGCATTGCACTGTATACTTGTATCAAATCAACATGTTTTACAACTAAACTCATACGATGTGCTATGTCAGTTATAGCTCAATAAGAATAAAGTTTAAAAATAGAACCTGCAATGGCACATTGCAGTGTGTCTGATTCTACAACACTTCTGTGCTTCCGTGTTAGTTGTTCACCACAAAGGAACAAAACACCTGAAATCCCAAGTTTGACACAGGCGAGTCCTTATGAATACTCATTAGACATACTGATACATAGATGACGCACCTGGCATCTCACACAGTTACAAACACCTTGCAAAAGCAAGAGGCACCGTCAGCCCACATTTGGTTCATACCGCAAGACATCATGCACACATACAAACCAAAAGGCTCGGAAAATGGTTTATTACTCACATAACTGAAGTCTCTGAGTAGAGCAGTCTCAAGCCACTCCAAAATGGCTTGAGACAGCAAGGCAAGGAGACTGGTGTAAGTTTTTATTGTGATGAGGAGATAGGGCCGGACTGAGAGCCCCTGCATGCAGCCTGGGGCTTATGCGGTTTGAATTTCCCTTTGGCATCGAAGAAGGGAGTTTCTACCAGCTATAGCCCAGTTATAGGGCAAAGGATAAAGAGGCAGGATAAGCTTAAAAGTTGGCAGCAAACAGCAAAATATGGAGATAGAATTGTCATTAAACAGACCAAGTGATAGACCATGTGACCACATGAAATGAAACTTGCATAATTATTTTCAAAAATATGTTACCATTATTATCATATTCTTTGATACCTCTATTTTCATACTTTATCTGAAATAGTATTTTGCCTTCACCTTGATTATTCCAGTTCAGTTCAGTTCAGTCACTCATTTGTGTCGACCTTTTGCAACCCCATGGATTGCAGCATGCCAGGCTTCCCTGTCCATCATCAACTCCCGAATCTTGCTCAAACTCATGTCCATTGAGTCAGTGATGGCATCCAACCATCTCTTCCCCTGTTGTCCCCTTTTCCTCCTACCTTCAATCTTTCCCAGAATCAGGGTCTTTTCCAAGGAGTCAGTTCTTCACATCAAGTGGCCAAAGAATTGGAGTTTCAGCTTTAGCATCAGTCCTTCCAATGAATATTCAGGACTGATTTCCTTTAGGATGGACTTGTTGGCTCTCCTTGCAGTCCAAGGGACTCTCAAGAGTCTTCTCCAACACCACAGTTCAAAAGCATCAGTTCTTCAGTGCTCAACTTTCTTTATAGTCAATAAAATATAACACATGCTTAAGAAAAAAATATATTACTGACATGAAACAGTTTATTCATTCACTTAAGTATTTATCGGTCTCTTTTTCTATTTCTCAAACTAAGCTAGACATGTTGTGAAATGAAAGAGGAGCCAAGATTAAAAATGAAGGATTACACATAATTTTCATACTGGTCATGGGGTTCTTGTGGCAAGAATACTGAAGTGATTTGCCATTCCCTCCTCCAGTACAACTGTGCTCACTTCACATGCTAGTAAGGTTATGCTCAAAGTCCTTCAAGCTGGGCTCTAGCAGTACATGAACAAGAATTCCCAGATGTACAAGCTGGGTTTCCAAAAGGCAGAGGAACCTGAAAGCAAATTGCCAGCATTCATTGGATCATAGAGAAAGCAAGGAAATTCCAGAAAAACATCTACTTCTGCTTCACTGACTATGCTAAAGCCTTTGACTGCTGTGGATCACCACAAACTGTGGAGAAATTTTTAAAGATATGGAAATATCAGGTCGCCTTACCTGTTTTCCTGAGAAACCTGTATGCAGGTCAGGAAGCACTAGTTAGATCCTTACATGAAACTGACTGGTTCAAAACTGGGAAAGGAGTATCACAAGGCTATATATTGTCATCCTGCTTATTTAACGTACATGCAGAGTACATCATGTGAAATGCCAGGCTGGATGAAGCAGAAGCTGGAATCAAGATTGCCAGGAAAAACATAAACAACCTTAGATAGGCAGATGATACCACCCTAATGGCAGAAAGTGAAGAGGAACTAAAGAGCCTCTTGTTAAAGGTGAAAGAGAAGAGTGGAAAAGCTGGCTTAAAACTCAACATTCAAAAAACTTAGATCATGGCATCCCGTCCTATCACTTCATGGCAAATAGATGGGGAAACAATGGAAACAGTGACAGACTATTTTCTTGGGCTCCAAAATCACTGCAGATGGTGACTGCAGCCATGAAATTAACAGATGCTCATTCCTTGAAAGAAAAGCTATGACAAACTTAGACAACATACTAAAAAGAAGATATCATTTTGCCGATAAAGGTCCGTTTAGTCAAAACTATGATTTTTCCAGTAACCCCATACGGATGTGAGAGTTGGACTATAAAGAATGCTGAGCACTGAAGAATCAATACTTTTGAGTTGTGGTGCTGGAAAAGACCCTCAAGAGTCCCTTGGACTGCAAGGAAATCAAACCAGTCAATCCTAAAGGAAATCAACCCTGAATATTCATTGCAAGGACTGATGCTGAAGCTGAAACTCCAATACTTTGGCCACCTGATGTGAAGAGCTAACCCACTGGAAAAGACCCTGATGCTGAGAAAAAACTGAAGGCAAAAGAAGAGGGCAACAGAGGATGAGATAGTTGGATGACATCATTGCCTCAGTGGCTATACAAACTTCGAGAGATCGTGAAGAACAGGGAAGCCTGGTACGCTGCAGTCCATGGGTTCACAAAGAGTTGAATAAAACTGAGCAACTGAACAACAACCAGGAGATAGCAGAGAACAGGGAAGCTTGGCATGCTCAGTCCGTTGGGTCACAAGGAGTCAGATATGACTCAGCAACTTAAGAACAACAACTGTTACTTAATTCAGCTGTTTTCTGCTGAACTATGCAGGACTTCGTAGATATGGAGTAAAATCAGGTTTTGGTGAGCTTATTGTCCTTGGATAAAGGCTTTAATAAAGCAGACTTTTCTCTCTGTTTGAGAGAGTTGAATTAAGGACATTGAGGATCATCTCACTGCATCATTCTTTGTTTTTTTCTTTGCAAGCTGTGACTTTCACGTTGCATATTGTCAGTTCTCAGAGCTTATTTAGTCACTAATACTCATTAATTAAATGCAAAATCTTAAGTAATCATTATGCAAATTAGCAATCATGTGAGTCTCTATTGGTTTGCATTTTCCATGAATCAAATAGAACTAATTTAGTAGCCTTATCTATCAGCATCCTCAACCACACAGACCAACACATATACAAATTATCTCTATCAATTATAATTGGTACTCAGTTATAAAAATAATAACTCATTTATCAAAGCCTCCCATAAGGCCACTGCAGTTTCCTTGATAGTTAAATTCCAGGCCCTAAGCTGAAAAATAATCATAGAGAATTTCATTTTCCCCCAATGACCACATCTCTAAGCTGTATTTTAGACTATAACAGACCAGCAATCCTTAACATAGAGTTTATAGATCTACTAGGTTGGATGCCAAGTTATCATAAAGCCCCTAATATGGCCACATATTGCCCACATTGTTGTTGCTCATTTTATATAATGTCTATAACTTCCACAAGGTTTTCAGAAAATCCCATTATTCGGGATATTCACAAATATGACCCATTGTACCATGCAAGCTTGTGCCATTGTACCATGCAAGCAAAGCAGAGTGTTCTAAACAAGATCCAGACCTCAGTTCCCTTTCCCTCTTAGTGTACTCTATTTCACCCATTCCCACTGAACCTCTCACCTGCAGATGCTAAAAGAGCCCTTGTTTTGTAACAAACAAGGTCCTGATGCTCACAGCTCCCTTTTTAGACATAATATGATTACTGATAAAATTCAACAAGTATGTGTAAAATCCATGCAGTGCACCAACACTATGCTAGTTTCTACAGGCATACATGGCAAAGTAGAAGCAGAGCTGCACATCTTAGTAAGCTGAGTTGGCAAAAACCTATATAGTAGGGTTTTCAATACCTCTAAAACATTGCAGTGCTCTTAAATATAATTTATAATCGCACATAAATTTTACAAACCAAGGTTCAGGACTTTTTAAAAGCAAAAACAAAGTAAGCCCGGAAACATTTTTATTCAAATCATACAATAAGTTTTTTCTTTTTCTCTATACAGATTAATGAGATCAGTTAACTCTGGGTGCATTAAGCCAGTAGTCATTCATATGAAGTGTGTGGCATGAATAGGAATGGGCAAATTTGAACAGGATAAAAATTAGGAGTCAAAGAGGGCAGATCTCATCAACCACAAGCTGTAGGGAATTTCCAGGCATTCAGGAATAAAGAAGTTGCCAGAAAGGAAGAGATGTAGCCAGAAAGAGAAGAAAGCAAATTATGTTGCCCTCTTTTCATAATTTTTCAAAGATCTTTCCAGAGAATAATAGATTTCCCGATTACAGAAATGACTCTGGGTGGTCGTTTTCAAGCTGAGCACAGTGTTACTTCTCCATGGTCTTTCTGGAAAGCAAGGAAGTCAGAGAAGCAAGATATAAAGATACAGCTGTAAAACAGAGACGTTGAGGCTCTGTCTTAAGAAAAGAGCAGTTTTACTTTAATCTGTTTTACATTTTGTTCCTTACTTTCTTTTGAATAACAGATTCCACTATATAAATGACCGTGAGAGCACTGATAAGTAGATAATGAATGGATAGGTGGATGGATCATGTATAAGTACAATGAATATTCTTGGTTCCTGTGCATGAAAAGGGTACACAATAATCTAATTATTGTGCTTTGAATCAATTTTGTCTTCTTTTTCTCTTTCCTCAGATATGGATCTACAGTCACTTCTTTGAGAAATAAAGTATTATTTCAGAGTGATCTCTGGAAATATGTTCTGTATGATCAAATAGATTGTTGTTGTTGTTCAGTCACTCAGTCATGTCTGACTCTTTGCGACCCCCATGGACTGCAGAAGACCAGTCTTCCCTGTCCTTCACCATCTCCCAGAGCTTACTCAAACTCATGTCCATTGAATCGGTGAATCCATCCAACCATCTTATCCTCTGTCATCTCCTTCTCCTCCTGCCTTCTATCTTTCCCAGCATCAGGGTCTTTTCCAATGAGTCATCTCTTCATATCAGGTGGCCAAAGTATTGGAACTTCAGTTTCAGCATCAGTCCTCTCAATGAGTATTCAAGTAAATATTGATTTAAAAAGATTAATCAAATAAAGGTTTATTTCTTTTAGGATTGACTGGTTTGATTGTTTTGCTGTCCAAGGGACTCTCAAGAGTCTTCTCCAACACCACAGTTCAAAAGCATCAATTCTTCAGCACTCAGCCTTCTTTGCAGTCCAACTCTCACATCCATACAAGACTACTGGAAAAACCATAGCTTTGACTATATGGACCTTTGTCAGCAGAGAATAGTCTCTAATTCTAGCCCTTGCCATATCATTCTATTTTCTTCTTTACCCTGGAAAATCCAGCCATAAATACACAGGATAAGAACCAAAGTTCCCAATCAATAAAATGCTTTATTCCTCTTCTGAGGTCATCTAGAAATCCATTTAGATAGAGACTTCCATGTTGAACAAACCTTAATAGCTAACTACTTAATCTCTTGTGCTTTCCTTCTCTAAAAATATACCCTTCTGAATACCCTTATACAGAAGTCACAGATGAATTTCAAACACACTTTGTGAAAAGACTGTTAACTGACCTCAATATGAATGAATTTTCTGATTTTCTGATTATCTGCCTTACCTGCTAGGGAAATTCCTGGAATGGGGTATAAAAATAGATATTCAGGGACCTGTGTGGTTATTTGATTCATCACCTTGTCACTAGAGGAAAATTCACATAATTTAATTCCCCACCCTCCTGCCTCTGTATTTTCTCTGCTGTCTGTCACAGGAGGGCAATGCAGAGGCATAATAATGAGATCAGGCTAGGCAGCTACCCAAGGCACTTTCCTCAGTCTGGAAAAAGAGTCTTAATGATATTTACAAAAGTCTCTGAAAGGACAGTTGCATAAGCAGTTGTAAACTTTCTTAAGAAAGTTTAGGAGAAAAAAAAAAAAAAAAAGAGGCAGGTGAGATAGAGAAAGAAAGTGGTTCTAAAAACCATGACAGTGTTTACATTTTTTCTCAGAATAAATTCATATAAGATGATGTGAGCTTTGCAATATTAATTTTTTAAGGAAATGTCCTTCATCCAGACAGAATTTTATTCCAACTATATCTGAATATCAATAGAGAAAAATTAAAAATATTTATTCAGAATTTGAAGAAAAGTCTATTTGTGGACCACTTTTCATCAAAGACAGTGTCACTAACAGAGACAAATATAGAAGCGTGCAACACTCATTACTGTTATTCAACAAAATATTGGATGTCATAGTGAGAGTAATTAGGCAAGAAAAAGAAATAAAGGCACTGAAATTGAAAAGGAAAAGTAAACTGTCAGTTTGCATGATTACATGATTTTATATATAGAAAAGCATAAAGACTCGACCAAAAACCTATTTGAAATAATAAGTACAGTAAGGTGATAGAGCATAAAATCAACAGACAAAAATGTATTACATTTCTATATGCTAACAATGAGCTAGCAGAAAAATCAAGACAGCAATCTCCTTTACAACTGAGACAAAAAAATAAAATAAAATACCTAGGAATAAATTTAATCAAGGAGGTGAAAGACCTGTATGATGAAAACTATGACATTGTTGAAAAAAATTAAAGATGCACAAAAAAATGTAAATATATTTCATCCTCGTGAATTGAAAGAATTAACTGCTAAATGTCCACATTCTCTAAAGCAATCTACAGATTCAATGAAAAACCCTATCAAAATTTCAAGGACATTTTTCATGAAAATAAGATTTATATATATTTTTAAAATACATGTATATGATAAATTCAGCTGGTTAAATCTACTAGAATGAAAACTAACAAGAGTATCATGATAGTAATAGAAGGAAAGGAATATTGAAGCTTCACACTTCTATTATTGAGTGAGTGACACACCCTAACACCTAAATAAATGGAATTGGCCAGGCCTAAGAAATTGACCTGGTTCAATCTAACCCTGGTTCAATCCCTGGGTTGGGAAGACCCCCTGCAGGAGGAAATGGCAACCCACTCCAGTATACTTGCCTGGAGAATTCCATGGACAGAGGAGCCTGGTGGGCTACAGTCCATGGGGTCGTAAAGAGTCAAGAACAACTGAGCGATTAACACTCTTCACTTTTCTAGAAATTGTGAGAAAGAACCTTTCAAGCAAAGTGAAAAGCAAGTGCAAAATCCCTATGGCAGAACAGGACAAGTGTGTCTAAACAATAAAATGTGTCCAAAATATATTAAACCAGATTCCTTTTTTTTTTTTCTCTTTCCTCTTTTTTTGAATTTGCTATCAAATCCTGCTTTATGGTTAGTGGTTTTAGAACAACTGAGCGATTACACTCTTCACTTTTCTAGAAATTGTGAGAAAGAACCTTTCAAGCAAAGTGAAAAGCAAGTGCAAAATCCCTATGGCAGAACAGGACAAGTGTGTCTAAACAATAAAATGTGTCCAAAATATATTAAACCAGATTCCTTTTTTTTTTTTCTCTTTCCTCTTTTTTTGAATTTGCTATCAAATCCTGCTTTATGGTTAGTGGTTTACTCACTCATTCTCTATGGTTCTTATATCTGAAGCAAAGAAATAATTCTGCATTCCTTGGTGGGCACTGTATGAACTTCCTTCTGACAAAAAAAATAAAAAATAAAAATAAACAGTAATAATAAGAACACAATGGTCTTCCTAAATTGGGTATATCCTCCATGTGGTTTGTTTCTTGTACCTCATGTCTTAACACATAGAACTTATCTATGCTCTATAAATGGCTCCCAAAGGAGGGTCCCTTATTTCACTTCAGAATATCACTTTGCTGGGCTTTTCTATCTGGAACTTGAATCATTACCTCAAGCATCCTATGTCCCAACCACTGGTATTATACCCTCCAAATAAATTTTTTGTCTTACCATCTTCGTTTTTATCAGGGATGCTGTCATTTTTCCCACATCCCAGCATAGTTCTAGAATTACCTTTGATTTTTCCTATCTTGAATCCTCTATGTGGTTAGTCCTCATTCCTTTGGAAATCTCTCAGATGAATTTCTTCCTAGGACTTGAGCTATAATCACTTACTTGCACACTCTCCTTACTTCTCAAAGGATTAAGTAAATTGACACCTCAATCTTTTCTTTCTCTAATGCGTCCTGCACTTCACGGTCAGTTTGGTTAACATTTGAACCTATGTTCATTTCCTAGAGCTTCTGCAATAAACTTACCACTTTGGGGTAGCTGAAAAATGACAGAAATTTATTCCCTCACATCCTAACATCCGATGTTCAAAATTTAATCACTGAGAGAGGCAGATAAAGAAAAACTTAAAAACTACTCTGTATGAGTGCATGTGTATGTGTGTGTGTGTGTGTGTGATTACAACTATATGAATATAAGATGCTCTGAGTTGTTATCTGTCACTGTGTAAACACAATGTATTTCTGAGAAGAAAGGTCCAGCAGACTGAGCTTACCCCAGTTGAAAGAACAGATATTGAATTTATTTAAGTCACTGTATTTCCCAGTGGCTCAGCGATAATAAATCCACCTGCAAGCAGGAGATACAGGAAACGCAGGTTCAATCCCTGGGTCAGAAAGATCCCCTTGAGGAGGAAATGGGAAACCATTCCAGTATTCTTGCATGGAAAATTCCATGGACAGAGGAGCCTGATGGGTTACAGTCCATGGGTTTGCAAAGAATCAGACATGACTGAGCTGGAGCACTGTATGGCATTCATCCTGGGGGCTTCCCTGATGACTGAGATGGTAAAGAGTCTGCTTGCAATGCAGGTGGACTCGGGTTCCATCCTTGGGTCGAGAAGATCCCCTGGAGAAAGGAATGGCAACTCATTCAGGTATTCTTGCCTGCAGAAGCTTCATGCTTTCAAATCTCAAGTGAAACGATACATTCTCATATTGTTTCAGGCAGTAATTTATTCTTTGCTGGCAACAGCATCCTAACTACTGTTCCCCCAATTTCCTTCTCCAGGCACAGACTAGATGTTTAGCATTTTCACAGACTGATCATAATCATATTGCTCTCTATATTTTTATTAGCTGGTAGAGCAGTCAATAATCTTATTCATTTTGTGAAACAAAGAAATAAAATCTTAGGACACTGAAGAAACATCATCTAAGTTATAGGACAGTATGCCTAACTAAATTTCACATAGCCATGATTGGAAGTAAACAAGATTAAAATGAAAAGACACACTTAAAGTACGAAAAAAATAAAAAGTGATATAAAAATTTAAAGTATGCTCTCAAGCAGAATTTTGCAATATATGGTTTGCATATTGGAAAACAAACTTTCATAGCTTCATATCCAGTTGTGCTAACTCCACAGATTTTCTCTAATCTATATTTTTCCCATTTTGAAGTCTTGTACTTACAAGGTCAATACTATCTAATGTAAGGAAATTCTGACCCATAGTAAACTTAAATTCAGGATCACTGGTCTAACAAGCTCAGGAAGACTCGGATTTATGGGTAATAATTTCTGGGTGATATGGCCTTAGATAATCTCAGTTTTATTATTAGAATCTATGTTACCTAAATCACTTGATCACGAGGGTTCAAAAACTGTTTTTCAGGCTGTGATCATGATATAAATTGCATCAAATAAATTTTACCAGGTGAGCAATCAAGAGTGCTGAACTATTGCTTTCCAATTCTTTCCCAACCAGCAATTTAGCTCTCAGCAAGGAGAGACAATGATTCCTGAATGACTGATGAATTCTCTCCTCAAGTGATTGCAGGATGTTGGGCGCACTGCTGGCAGGAAGGCCACTGATTGTTTAGTGGCTAAACTGGTTTTATGACTCATGGAATTGATTAGGGGCCTAGCGGTTGTCCACAGCAGCTGGCCATGCTGAAGTCAGCCCATTTTCAGTCACAGCTGGAGATGCTGGAGGCCATCTTCCAGATGTTGGAGCAGAGAAGCCTTCTTCAAGAGCTCCAGCTGAAGTGGCAAGTGGTACTGCCCATGTACTTACAGTAAAAGTCTTGCCTCTTTCCACTTAGATTCAGCGAGATCATCACTTAGGTTAGAAGCTCATAATTATCCACACGATCCTTGAAATTCTATTGTATTTCAGTGGCTCTGTTGCATCTCTCTAATAGAAACATTCTCAATTTCATTTGTCCATAAAAAATCACTTGGTGCTTTTTGAAATGCAGATTGCTAGAGTTGATTCAGTCTCAGAATTTCAACAGCCTGAGGTACAATTTTTAACAGTCACTTCAGATGATTCCTTAGAGGTGGTCCAGATCTCCCTTTGAATGGCATACTTGAGTAACTATGAGGTAGAGTGAACAGAAAAATCAATGTAATGAAAAAACAGTTGTCATTAACAACTTAGGGCTATACAGTATGTTTACAATACATACTAAAGTTTAACCTAAATTATACAAAAAGTTCTAGGCATGCAATTATAAGATTTAACAAATAAAGTACAGGACACCCAGTTAAATTTGAATTTTAAAAAACAATGACATTTTAAGGTATAATTATGTTCTGTGTAATATGGGGGACATATTTATATTTAAAATATTATTTCTTGTTTATTTAAAATTCAGATTTAACTGGGAGTCCTATATTTATCCAGCACACCTCTCTAGGCAGGAAGACCCAGCAATGGTTTAAAATTAATTTGGGGCCTCACTTGGTCTCTAAGAATAAAGTTATGCAAGTTTATTGCTAAGATTCCTTAATGATACAGGGATCTATGTATGATGATGTTGTAGTTTCATATGAATATCTTTGAATTTATTCTATTTGGATTCACTCAGCTTCCTGAATTTCTTGGTGCATATATTTTGCCAAATTTGGGTGAGTTTCAGCTACTATTTTCTTTTTTGAGTTATAATTAATACACAGTATCATATTAGTTTCAGGTGTACAACATAGTAATTCAAGATTTTTAAACATTATGAAATGATCACCGAAATACAACAAATTACCACCTACCACCATACACAGTTGTTGCAGCATTACTTACTATATTCTGTATGTGTATTTCGCATCCTGATGATTTATTTATTTTACAGTTGGAAACCTGTATCTGTTAATCCTACTTACCAATTTTACTCATACCCTGACCACCAGTTTGTTCTCTGTATCTATGAATCTCTTTTTAATTTGTTCACTTGCTTTGCTTTTTAGGTTGCACATATAAATGATGTCATATGGTATGTCTTTCTCTGTCTGACTTATTTCATTTAGCATAATGCCCTCCAGGTCCATCCATGTTGCCATAAGCAGTGAGGCGCACAGTGGAACATTACTCAGCCATAGCTCTAATTTTTTTTTTTTTTTTGAGCCCATTTTCAGTCCTACTCTTCTCTTCTCTGGGACTCTGATTACACAAATGTCAGATCATGCTGCATGTCATACTCTATATAACACAATTCATCAGTAAGTTAAAAATCTAAAATATACCATATGCAGTAACTGTTGATTGTAAAGAAACTCAGAAACAACTGATAAACAAAAAGAAGGAATTAGAAATCATACCCACCATATTTCCTCCTCACTCCACAGACACCATGATTAATTTTTTCATCTCTACTCTTCTCCCTGGAAATACAATGCTTTATCTTTATGAATAAATATGTCCAGAGTATACATATATAATCAGATAAAATGAGTTTATAGAATGAACATCATGTTTTGCAATCTGCTTTTCCCACTTGATAACAGACCTTAAACTACTTCTGTGGTAAATGTCACAATTATGTTAAATTCTTTGTAAGTTATGAGACAGCATTTGGATGGATTCCCCAACTTTTTTTGTCCTGTAACAAGCTTCATGTCTCCTGATTCAAACCTGTCTGGGAAAACTCACTGCAGAATTCTAAGCCCTGCTTTTGCCAAATTTCAAGGCCTGCATTGCTCCCCACAGTCAGCAGCTGGCTAACAAATTTTCTTCCTACAATGCTGAATATGACTCTTGACATCTGCTCCATTGCTGTGTCCCTGCCAGAAGAGTAAAACAAAGGGCAAAGTTTTCTTTTAGTTTTTATTTTCTTTGTAGCACTTAAATATAGGGGGAAATAAGCCTCTTCTCTATCTCTATAGAGGGAAAATTCCATTAGATTTTTACCAGTAATTCATAAAAAATGCAGACAATGCCCTTAATTTTTTTCAACTCAAAATCTTTAGAAAAGGAGGGGATTTATAGTGCAAGTTAGTAAAAACATGGCTATAAAAGGCCAGTTTAATTCCATTATAAAGAAAATAGTTTCAAGTTCTTTACAGATGCCATTTATATGAAAATTGATAGTCAAGAACACATATGTATTTTTATAAAGTCAAATTCTTTACTACTTTCTACTGGATATCATTTTTTTAATGTGGACCCAATAGTCCAAACAAAACAGTTCAAATCCAAGCTTCTTCATCATTTCCATGCATACACACAGAAACACACACACATCCTGAAATAAGTCACTTAATTTCTCTGAGCATTAACTTCTTTTTTTAATTGTCACGTAATTTATTTGTAATATTACATGAGTACCAGTAGTCATGTATGGATATGAGAGTTGGACTGTGAAGAAGGTTGAGTGCCGAAGAATTGAGGCGTTTGAACTGTGGTGTTGGAAAAGACTCTTGAGAGTCCCTTGGACTGCAAGGAGATCCAACTACTTCATTCTAAAGGAAATCAACCCTGGGATTTCTTTGGAAGGAATGATGCTAAAGCTGAAACTCCAGTATTTTGGCCACCTCATGTGAAGAGTTGACTCATTGGAAAAGACTTTGATGCTGGCAGGGATTAGGGGGAGGAGGAGGAGAAGGGGAAGACAGACGATGAGATGGCTGGATGGCATCACTGACTCAATGGACGCAAGTCTGAGTGAACTCTGGGAGTTGGTGATGAACAGGGAGGCCTGGCGTGCTGCTATTCATGGGGTCGCAAAGAGCTGGACATGACTGAGCGACTTAACTGAACTGAATGAACCAGGTGCACAGGATAGTGATTCAGAATTTTTACAGATTATACTCCATTTAAGGTTATTTCAACATAATGGCTATGAATTCCCTGTGCTATATAGTATACCCTTGGTGCTTATCTATTTTATATATATAGCAGTGTGTTTTTCTTCAGTCCATACCCTTATCTTGCCCTTCCCTCCTTCTTTCTCCCGATTGGCATCCATTAGTTTGTTTTCTTTGTCTGTGAGTCTGTTTATATTTTGCTATGCACCTTCATTTGTATTATATTTTAGATTCCAGATATGTGATAATATACAGTATTTGTCGTTTTCTGTCTGATGTATTCCAGTAAACACAGTCCTCTCTAGGTCCATCCACATGTTGCAAATGGCAGAATTTTATTCTTTTATGCAGAGTAATATTCCACTGTGTAAGTGTATATGTGTGTATATATGTGTGTGTGTGGGACCAGAAAACAAGGACGTCTGGGCTCAACTGACTTGGAGAACTGTTTTCTTGGTGTGCACCTACCTAGGTAATTCCTGGGCAATGTTGTGTTCTTGTTGCTAGCAACATTCTGAGTGAGGCCTCCTGTTCTTTCTACAGGGGAGCTGGGTCCACCTTCCCTCTTCAGGCCTGCCCTGTGAGACTGGTCACTGTCCCCAGCTGGGCTCACCTCTGGCACTGCTCTGGACACTGCCCACCCTCCATTCGCTCCTTCTGTTGACGTTGATTCAGGAGGAAATCCGCCAGCGAGCGGATCTTCTCCACACACCACATCTTCTTTACCCATTTGTCTATACTACAAAAGTACAGTTAACAAAACAGCATGATACAAGCACAAAAGCAGACACATAGCTCAAGAGAACAGATTAGAGCACCCAGAAATAAATCCACACAGTTATGTTCAACTAATCTATGACAAAGAAGGTAAGGATATACAGTTGAGAAAAGATAGTCTCCTCAATAAGTAGTGCTGGTGAAACTGCACAGCTCCATGTAAAAGAATGAGGAAGCTTCCTGACACTATGCATAAAAATACACTCAAAATGGATTAAAGACTTAAATGTAAGACCTAAAACTTTAAAACTCCTAGAAGAAAACAGGCAGAAGGCTCTTTGACATAAATTGAAGCAATATTTTTGGGGCTTTGTTTCCTAACACAAAGAATAAAAGCAAAAATAAACAAATGGAAGCTGATTAAACTTAAAAGCTTTTGAACAGCAGAGGAAACAGTCAACAAAACAAAAAGACAACCTAAACAGTGGGGAGAAGATATCAGCAAATTAAAGACTGACAAGGGATTAACATTCAAAATATATAAACAGCTCATACAACTCAATATCAAAAAACTCAATTTGCCCCAAAATGGGCAGAAGACATTTCTCAACATCATTAATCTTCAGAGAAATGTAAATCTAAACTACAATGAGATATCACCTCACACCCGTCAGAAAGGCTATCATCAAAATTCTACAAATAAATGTCTGTAAGGATGTGGAAAAAGGAAAAACTTGTACACTATTGGTGGGAATGTAAACTGGCACAGCCACTACAGAAAACAGCATGGACTTTTCTCGAGACTAAAAATGGGACTACCATATGATCCGCAGTTCCACTTCTGGGTATATATCCAAAAGATAAAAGCACTAATTTAAAAAGATATATGCAGCCCAATTTTTGTAGCCACACTGTATACAGTAGTCAAGATATAGATGCAACCAAGTGTCTGTCAACAGATCCTTAAATTCTTTATCTAGAAATAAAATAACAAAAATAATTTCAATTTACCAAAATTTGAAAATCACAAATTACTATGTATTTAATAAGTTCTTTAAATGTATGAATCTTTATACAAATAGAAATTTTACTAGTATTTTAAAGTAGTTCCAGTTACTCTATACACAAACAAAATAAACATAGTTGATTTACAGCTTTCCGCAGTTCCAGTGTTCCCTGAATTTTGAAAGAAGCTTGACATTGGAGAAGAAAATGGCAACCCAACCCAGTAATCTTGCCTGGAGAATTCCTTGGACAGAGGTGAAATTTCTTGGCAAGCTACAGTCCATGGTGTCTCAGAGAACTGGATATGACTGAGCGACTATTGATGTTGACTTGACATTGGAAAAAATTAGCAAAGTTGTACTTATTTTTTAACAATATAGCTATATGTGTTTCTCTAGCATTTCTTCTTCGGAGAAGGCAATGACACCCCACTCCAGTACTCTTGCCTGGCAAATGCATGGACGGAGGAGCCTGGTGGGCTACAGTCCATAGCATCACTAAGAGTTGGACACAGCTGAGCGACTTCACTTTCACTTTTCGCTTTCATGCATTGGAGAAGGAAATGGCAACCCTCTCCAGTGTTCTTGCCTGGAGAATCCCAGGGACGGGGGAGCCTGGTGTGCTGCCATCTCTGGGGCTGCACAGAGTCGGACACGACTGAAGCGACTTAGCAACAGCAGCAGCACCACCTGGGAAGGCTGGGAAACAGTGGACAGATTATGCTAATGGAAGGTTTTGTTTTGAGTGTTGAATGTTGATTTCCAAACTGAAAAATCTAAAGCAGAGGTAAATTTTTAATAGGCATACAAGGTGGTTAAATATGGACTTGATTCTTTCTGTAGCCGGTTGTAAAGAAAAAAAATTTGGCCAAATTTCAGATTTTGGAAAAAGCTGAGGTAACCAACAGGCTCAGTCTTCTGAAGAGAAGTCCAGAATTCTCTGAGTACTTTGCATATGCCATTGTGTTTGCCTGCAAAGCTGTTTCCTCCCCATTTTCACCTGGTAAACTTCCATTCTTCCAAAAAATCTCAGTTAATATCACACTTCTTCCAGAAGCATTTCTTGACCTTTGCAGCTGAGGTTAAACCCCACTATTAGCATTTCTTACAAAATCAAGCACTTCTACTTCCAACTTTATCAGAATAATTAATTCATGCTGTTATTTGATTAAATCTGTCTCTCTCACCTTATTGGCATTATGAGGTCAAGGACTAGATCTAGAAATATCCTGGCACACAATATGTGCTTAATAAATATCTATTGAATGAATGAAGCCATGAGCCATAAGCTTTTTTGACACATTTATATTTCACAAAATTTTAATTGTGAGGTATTTTTTAATATTTAGAATAATTAAAATTATGATGAAGAGCTATAAATTACATGCTTATTTTTTAAAAGTTGAAATCCACGAAAATAATCCCCCATGATCCATACCATCACATTCAATGATTGTTAATATTTATTTAATTTTATGTATTACTTAATAGTGGTGATTTTACATAATATACTTATTTTATACATAGGAAATGAAAATCCATATTAACTGAATATCACATATAATCCTAATATATACAATGTCAGTCATTGGTAAGGAAATCTATACATTATATATTATTTATAGCAATATAAGGAGCTTCTCAGGTGGCGCCAGTAGTAAAGAGCCTGCCTGCCAATGCAAGAGATGTAAGAGATGTGGGTTCAATTCCTGGATTGGGAAAATCCCCTGGAGGAGGGCATGGCAACCTGGTTTAGTATTTTTGCCTGGAAAATCCCATGGACAGAGGAGCCTGGCAGGCTATAGTCCATAGGGTCACACAGAGTCAGACCAACTGAGCAACTTAGCATGCACGCAAAGCAATATAATATATACTCATAATATGTAATATAACTATATAATATATGTATATATATTTCTCACTTGTCCTAAGTATAACCTAATTTCAAGAAACCTGTACATCACTACTAGATATGAGAAACAATTTTTCCTTTCTTTCTTCATAATTTGTTCTTTAAAAAAGGACACTGTAATAAAATTAAGTAATATAAGATAGCCAACACACAACAACAAAGTTACTTATTGACATTATTGATTTAGGAGATGGTAATAACTTACTTCAATATTCATACTTAATTCAAAGTAGCAAAACATTTTTTTCACACTGATAGTGCTGTGATTTTTTCCACATTTCTTTTTGCTAGGGTCTACTCTATGAAGAGATGTATATCACTTTGTCAATTGTGACATTTGATACATCAGCTTCTCCTTCCTTTCACTTCTTTATCTGCTAGATGAGAAATGTGGTGACTTATGATATCAGTCTAGATCTCACACTTAAGTCACAGTGAATTGCTATTTAAGACTGACATGATATAGAGGAAAAAGAATAGTTTTCTTTAGTAGCCTGAACCAATATTTTCCAAATAATTATTTGAGGAAGATGAGTAAAGGGATCTTGAGGAAGACTGTTGACATGTTTTCCTATGAGGCACAAAGCCAATAGTTACGGCTAATGTTCCCAGATGTCCCTGCAAGTAAACAGTCTCTTTAATTTTGTTGAAACCAATGTTTTGTGCAAGTATTATTCTTCTGACCCCACATAATGTACCATGACACATATTATATAACCTGACATATTAATAAACATGACACATTTTATATAACATGTATCACTAGTTGGACAACTTTGTTTTGGAACTGAAGCCCTTTGGTCTTCAAACAGTTGAATTATGTATAACTTTCCTCACACCTTCATAAGCCTGATTGTTTCAACAAGTCTAACGTGTGTCTGTGGGGCCGAGTGTAAGCAGTTTCACAGCGTGGCCATCTGTTCCACATTCTTGATATAAAAATTTCTATTAATCTAACTCAGACACAGTTTCCTAACATCAGATTAACAGACTGGAAGTTCATGGTGAGTGAATTCAGGGTCACTGTGCTCCACAGAAAAGCCTTCTCTCCAGAGACACAGAGAGGGCTCTACTCGGGTCCCTCACTCACTTCTCCCTTAATTCCCAGCCTGAGATGCCTGGAGGTCAAAGACTAATATCATCAGTACTCTTGCTTGCAGTTCCAAACAGTCCAAAAAGTGTGATTTTGATTCCTAGAAACTGCTTCTGAACAGCTCAGGGACCAACACTGAATAAAAGCCTCCAGAAAAATAAAACTTCTCCTTCTATGTCTCATAGAGCTAGTAATAATTCCTCAACTTTTATTGGGTATTGTATGCATTATAACTTGGATTTTAATATACTTGGAGAAGTTTAAATTGTTCCTTAGCATTCTTATTCCAAATAAATCCTCTACGTGCAAATACTGAATATCTGCAGGTGCAGATACTTTAGTTACGCAAAACTGAGTTAAAAGTACAGCATTTAAAATCAGTGCTACCAATCTCTCCTAATGAATTTCATCTTTCAGAACTATAATTGCACCTTTTTCTTCTCAAAGGACAGTGTCAACCTTCAGAATATTTGGTGCCACTTGTTACTTTTCTTCCCAGTGTTTTGCTGGCCCACCGTGGATGGTGCAATCACTGTCATAAATGTGTTCACCTCTCCATGGTCTCCAGATATTAACTTTCCCTTACTCTCCATATTAAATAATTTTATTTGGGGTTTTATTTAATAAGCACACACTGAGCTACCTAACAGATGTTCAAAACCTCTTGATGAGACTTTTGGCAACAAATTTTGCTACAGTGATCTAGCACAAGGGAAGATGGCAGACTCACACAGGAGAAAATGGGAGAAAGGATGATGAGAATATTCCATTTTTTAACAATTAAGGAAGCCAGAATCTTAAGAGTTGAGTGTATTATATTGTAAATTTCTCTAGTGAACTATGAGCTACTCAAAAGCTTTCTTATATTTCCATTTTCTGTGACAATGTCTAATAGTTTCTAGATGTTCAATTAATGTGTATGGAAGGAAGGAAGGGAGGTGGGTCATGGCTGCATATGATACAGGAAGATCTTCCAAGCTTTGAAATATTATGAAATACTTTCAAGGTAAATAGACATACCCAGGATGAAGAATTAGGGGCAGATGTCATGGTCCAAGACTAAAACTAAAAACCTAAAACCCAAGTCCCTGAGTTAAAAACTCAAAACCAGTATGAAATGTTAAGACAGTACAGTTAGGGTCAGAATCAGTATATATGTGGATGCATCTGTGTGGATGCCAGGGTCTGCTTTTTGCCTCATGCCTCTTTCATTAATGCCAGCCAAGAAAGAAAATCAAACTCCTTTCTATTGACCAATGCAATTTCATGTCAGGATCTTTCATATCACTTCTTAAATATAATCATTATGTAGTCTTAATTATAAGTATTCTCTCATTCTCTCATTAATTTTTATGTTTTAACTTCTTCCAGTAAACCTAAAGTCACAGAGTCCACAGATGATTTTTAGGTTTCTTGCCCCATAAACACTTCAAACAATCCTTAGAACACGTATACTCTCAGTACATATACTTTGTATTTAATTGAGTTACCCATATAGTATGAGACTGTAAACTGAGAAGAGTTAGATTTGAAAATATTTATGAAACCTAAATAAATTATTGAGTAGTTGATCATTATCAACAATCAGTAACCATTTTCCAAGAAAATATGAGTAGTACGTAATTACTTTTCCTATAAAGTATGAAATCAGAAAGAAAAGAGGATCCCAGTTGGACATAATGCAAATTAAAACGAACCCTGTAAGGCGAAGCATAGTGGTTCTGGCCAGTGCTGAAGAGCAAGGTCTTTGGGATGTTTCCCCTTTGTTCAGAGAATGATCTTGTGGGAATTGGCTATGTTCACTTGGGATCTACGGAAGCTCACCAGGGTATCCTACCCTCAGAGACTCAGGTATCCATACTCATCGGTTTTCTATTGGTGTGCTCTAATTGGCTTGAAATATAACATTATAACAAGTTATTTTCCTAAAGTGGTAAATTACACAACCATAAAGAGTAAGAGTCTAGCAGTGCTCTAAGAGCTAAAGCTCATAAAACAGACACAAAACCATATCCAAATCAAGGAAAACATAATTCAAACTAATGATTAAAAATACAGGAAGTGAAAGACAAGAAAATCTTGGGGGAAAAAACAGCAATTACAGAGATGAGACTGAAAGAACAAGTCAGAAGAATCTGTACTGAGAAAAACAAAAACACAGATTTTGAAACTGAATTGAGCTAAACTTAAATAAATAAGCTATTAGGCTAAGGTCTTAACTATATCATGGCCCCTCCTGCCTGTTTCATTGTGTTTCCTTCTGTATATCACTAGCTGTGGAAAATCTTTTCTGTTATTCTCCAAGTCATTCTCATGTATAGTTTCTCTGAAAATGGTTGCAGTTTTGGTGTGCCCGTTCTAGGAGGTGAGCTCATGGTTTTTCTACTTCATTTGGCCACCTAGGGTTTCCCTGGTGGCTCAGATGGTAAAATGCCTGTCTGCAACACAAGAGACCCAGGTTTGATCCCTGGGTTGGGAAGATCCCCTGGAGAAGGCAATGGCAGCCCACTCCAGTAGTCTTTCCTGGGAAATCCCATTGACAGAGGAACCTGGTAGGCTACAGTCCATAGGGTTGCAAAGAGTCAGACATGACAGTGACTTCACTTTCACTTTCTTACCGTGCCTTCCAATAAATGTTTAGTTTTTAGCTTATTCGCTGGAGCACTGACTTTTATTGGCATTCTTTCCACCACTTAGAAAATGTGGTTATTTAGTGTTATTCAGTGTTTAATAATACTAAAGAAAATTTTTGCACATACAAATAGAACTGGTTTATATCTACCTGTCTGATATTTGGAGATTACAAAAAAAAAAATTATTTGGCTCTCTGGTCTGTCTGGCTTCATGCCCTTAGCTGCCATAGCCTCTAGCCAATATTCCCCAAACGCAACTACTCAAGCATTTACATCATTAATGACAGAACAGATTCCCAGAGCATTTGAGATCCAGATGGTTGACTAGATGTGCATTTAGATAGACCAAAGAATTAGCTGAAGATGCTGTTCTGAGAAAAAGGATGGAAAAGAAGTCAGCTATGAATCATTTAAAAAGCCTCATCAAAATGCTCCTTCATCTTTTTGATTTTGTTGTAAATACGCCTCAGGCATCTACCAGGAGGCACTGACATTTTATGTAACATTACACAACAATTTATTCACTGGAAAATTTACTCTATACTACTGCATGCCTCCAAACATGAAAAGAACTAAGGAATTCCACTTAGAGTCTGAGGTTTTGTAGATAGGAAGGGTTTTACTGAATATCTTATAATAAATCTGACTTCCTAAAACATCGATCAGATCTATGCCATTTGTAAACAAAGATACTCAGACATATATGATCATATTGGAAACATCTTTTCAAAAACTAATATTCATAGTTAAATATATTTGTTATAATATTTTCTCATTCATTGAATACACACATACACATACCTTTCTAGAACACATACATTTAACATTGTCTTATAGGAAGTATTCTGCAAAATAATGCATAGACAACTTTTCTGGTTTATATACAAATAAAACATTCACAGTTGCTTGTAACTAATCACTCTGCAGGAATGTATTCAAGACCTATACTATTTAAGACATGAGTATT